>JAOTQJ010142514.1:0-36752 GCA_025642045.1 Solanum sejunctum
TAAGGACCTAAGTTAAGTAAAATGTTACATAAGTCCCAATACTTTATTAAATCGAACCAATTAAGGACGCTCGGGGTTTAAATTACGTTGCGGGTCCTAACACTTGTACTTTGATTTGATCTTTAATCTTGTAATTCTTTGTGAAGTTGGATTTGTTTGTTCTTAATTCAATGTGTAAGTTCTGTATTATGTTATTCCAATTCATAAGTCTTGCATCTATACAAATCATGAATAGCTAAATACACAACAAGGATTATGGGAACCATGAAGGAATAATAAGGTAAAATCCGATAATTTATAATTCTTGGAAAGTGTGCATAGATGGATTAATTAACTCTTGTCGCTTTGCATGTCTTATAATGATGGTCAACATTAGAACCTACCTAGTGTTATTGACTAGAGCAAGTTAATAATGAATAGGAAAAGAAATTAATTATCGAGATTCGATTGATGTGTTCTCATCTACTCAATCGAACTGGGCTACGGGGAGGTTGTATTGGGACTAATATATAAGGGTTAGGAATGTACACTATAGAGATGGGTTTTGTCATGTAGTGAAATTCGCCTCTCGCCTGGACCAAAAGGCTCAGTGAACTTAACTTACCATCCTACATGCTAAACAATAGAAAAAAATTAGGTTATCTGGTTATACTAAGTTTGGGAATCATGGGGAACACGATACCCTACTTTCTCTCCATATTGGTTTAACTCCTGTGTTAGTTAGGTTTACTTTCCTACTGATTATTGGAAAACCTCCCCCTTTTGGGGAAGTAAGTTAGTTAATCACTCAAGTTGCATGAATTGAATTCTCTTAAGTCTACGTTTTCCTATGGGTTCGACCCTAACCTTGGTTAGATTCTATTTCTTGACAACGACCACTTTATCCTTAAAATGGAGGTGTAACTTGGGTGACATCAATGAATCCTTGACTTGTCCAATAATTATGGGATTGTGAATACTTGTGAACTTGTAAATTATCTAATTTTTTTTATTAATTTGCCTATTGATTTAAGTATGTGGACCCTAACCTTGTTGAGTTGATTAAACCTAGTATTTTCTTTCAATGTGAAACTTGGGGGTTAGTGAACTATTCTAATGAATATGATTTAAGTAATGGAAAGGTGAAAATAATGACATGTATGACTTGAATTATGAGATGATGTCCATTGTTATAGACTTGTGAAATTATATTGTAAAATGAGCTTATGATGTCAGTGTTGATAATGCGAAACTATTCATGATGTCTTGATTGTTGGACTTGAATTATACTACATGGAATTGTCTATTGAATCTCTAATGTGAAACATTAAGCTAAATACATATGTTGAAATGGTGTTGGAAATTGTGAAACTAATTGCTTGTAAATTAAAAACTCATATGATGAATTATCTTAAATTATGATGACTAAGGGTAATTTAAAGAGTTGAACTTTTTTGTTGTTACTTGAATTATGTGGTATGGTTCGATAATAACACCGATTTAATTATTTTGGCCTACTCATTATCAAAGGATTAGGGGGTAATTCCAACAAGAAATATATCGAAGAGTTAGAGATGGACTAGTTATAGTGATCCTGCTACTTTGAAAAAATATGATCGACGTGCTCTAGGTTGGTTAAGGTATTAGGATAAAAAAGGACATCTGCACTAGTCCATCAGAAAACAAAAGGATTAGTATTGCATCGTGTTGTATTTGTATTGCTTTTCTATAGGATTTATATATTGATTTAATGTTAAATAAAGTTAAAGCCATTTTATGTACTCTAAATAAATCATTAAATATCCCAAAGTTCGATGGGGCTGCTGACTTGAGGTATTGCTATTGTATAAATCTTTGCCTTTATTTGTTCTTGCTCTTGGCCGATTTACGGGTATTAGTATTTTTATATTGATTTAAAGTTGTGATTATTAAGTAATGTGTTAATGATGACTCAAATATTGAACGACAATGAAATGATTGATCAATTGTGAATAAATGGTGCAATATGGACATCTATCCTATTTCTATATACGTGAAAGTGATTATTATACTGTAATGACATGAATTACTTGATGCTCCATTGTGATAAAAAGCCGATGAGAAATAATTTCGGCTAATTTGATGATAAAATTTGAGTACTTGTTTTGAGCAAATGGCCTATGTAGACATCTGATACACACTCATGATTATGAAAGTGATACTTGTGAAATGATGATATTTAGATTGTGTGCATTACATTTACTTGTTACTTTTCCATTGAAACTTATGATGGCTATGATGAAAAATGAGCAAGGTAACACGTGGATCAGTGGTCGAGGTTTCTAGCAATCAATGACTAGCTGAGGTTCCTGCTGGCATACCAAGGTAATATTCTAATAAATGATATGGCTGAGATTTTTACCGATCGTGTGAGCATTGTCCAAGATTTTTGCCAGCAATATTCACTGATTCATGGTCCATATGTGGCCCTTATGATTTCTAGCATGATTTTATTAGCGGGTATGAATCACAGGACAGACACGTATCATGACTACTAGACATTGCATCGTATTATTTACATTTTATTACACTCAATCCATTTCATACTATTATTTCTTTGATTTTATTTTGTGTGCTATGTGTGAGGCTATAAATTCTTTGAAATGTGTATGTTGTTAAGATTGATATATTTAAAGACTGATAAATGTTGATTACTTGAGCCCTGTACACTGTGACGACGGGACTATTTGAATACTATATTATGAGACTGAAACTACTTTTGTCATTGAAGAACTATTATATTACCTGACTTTGGGTATCAGTTGAATATTTGAGATACTATACTATGATGTTAGTATATATTTATGTATATTGTGTTATGTTGGGATTTTTTGTAGTGCAGGTATGTAGTTTGGCGGTATGTGGTTTGGTGGATAGGAGCACTTATTTTCTTCATTAATTTACTTTAGGTTTAGTTTTCATTTGCTGAGTATTATAATTATTTGTACTTACCCCTTTCTATATTTTTTATGTTGCGAGCCTAGACCCTCTTGATATATTTCCTAGAGTCAGGATCGAGCTTCTGGATTCCCTTGAGAGGTAGTTGCTCATCTCTTCATCAGACACTAAGGATTCTATATTTACTTTATGTTCTATTTGAGAACTAGACATTGAGACTTGTAGTTTCTTTTGAATATTATTGCCTAGTGGCTTGAACATGTGACACTAGTTCTTGGATGGTTTAGTTTGATTCCATATGTATATATGCTCTTTTAGACTATTTATCTTCTACTTTTATTAGTGTACTGGTTTGTTCTGATTTAGATTGACTTGCCTTGGTGAGATAGGTGAGTATCATCACACCTAAATTTTCGAATGTGACAATATGGTATTAGAGCCATAGGTGCATACATCTCACATATGTACAAGTCCAATCGAGTAGAGTCCTAAGTATCAATGCAGAGACATTCGTTATTTATCTTTGAGAGGCTACGAAGACTATAAGGAATTATCCTCTTGTTCTTTCAATTCCTATCGTGCATGGTTGTTGTTGGGTTTCTGAATATTGTGTGATCATATGTCTATGCCCATATATGTATATACCCCAGTATGTAATCCTTTAGTGGTGGAACTTGTGCTTGGTGGTTTGTGAAAAAAATATGAGATGTCATTGTGTGATTTAGAACTTAACCCAGCTTTGAGAAAGAGGTGATAGACCTAATGGATAAATATATGGTCAGCCTTGGATTTTTCGATAACTCAAAGAGATTTGGGTTTTGTTGATGGTCGATGAGGTATGTTAAAGATAAGGTATCAAAGGTAACACTAATTAGAGAACTTTATTAACACCACATTATTTCTAGTTAACCATATATCATCAAAGTTGGTACATTTCTTGTCTAGTAGATGTTTGGGGCAATTCATAAATGTGGCATAATATGGTTAGATGAATGACTATGTTATCAGTGCAATAAACATGGGATTACAATTGTTAAGTTTATCAATGAGGGTTGCTTAGTATGCGCAGAGGATGACATTGTGTATATTGGAATCAGAACCTCTGCCATGTCTTCTTGGAGTGGATATGTGGCATGAAGGATTGTAATATAACTACTATGGCAGTATTTATGTCTATTTGGCTAGGGTTATGAGTTGGGTTGATTCTGCTACCTATCTCATATGTTGAAGAAGGTATATTGCTTGGTGAGAGATAAAATAAATTTGATTATGTATGATAGCTATTCAATGAGACAAAAGTCTGGACCATTTGAGCATGAACTTTGTGGGGGTATGATGCATTATAGTAGTGAATCTAGTATGTCTTTTAGTATAATATTGGTAATGTGTTAGGACAAAAGTATTGATCTTCGAACATGGATACTAGTTGTAAAAAGTTATCAGTTGTTGGACTTACTCAAGTAGTGGAGTTTGACACTACTATCACAATTAAGGAGAATAAATTGATTGTTGTTATAGATGCTTGAGTTTAGAATCAATCATAAGGATAGTCATAGTGGTGAATCACGGGATGGGTATTAATATATTTAAGTGTGAATTTTATTCCAGAGATCTATGTGGGGATTGGTGACTTCATCGTAAGCTAAGAGGAGCACATTTATATTGAGATAGTAATTAAGCATATGGACTAATAAGATTTCAACAAGTTCACTTATATGAATATAAATGAGAATGGTAGTAAGAAAGTGCATGAGGACAATTGGTTGAGTTGACTAAATTTGGCTTGTATGACTTGGGATTGGGTTACGGTATCAACTATAAGATTAATTTTGTATTATGGCATGGCTTTGGTTACCTTGTTCGACATACAATAATATGATTACACTTGTATCAGTAAGGTTAATAGACTATGGGGTAATGTATGAGAGAAAAATCTATAGAAGTTGGCTCAAGTGAGAGAATGTGTTTCCTTATGTCTTTCAATTTAGTAACTAGTAAAACTTGGGCTGCTAATGACAGGCACGATAAGATAAATGAGAAATCGATTGATGATAAACAAGGCTAAGCAATCTCTAGAGATCTTCAAAGTATATATTAATCATGATTGATAAGGGAATCGATTGCATAGTATGAATCGACACCCAGGATTTCATGGTAAGTTTATATTTGTGATAGTTGATTTTGTCAAGGTATGGATTGGTTAGAAAATGAGAAGATTGATTACATTGGTTATTGAGAATTTTGAAGGGGTTGGAGCGTGGTTTCGATTATGGCTTCTATTACTCTTGATAGTGAATGAACTTAATGAAGTTGCATTTGAGTAATTGGTGTGAAGTAAAAGGCAATTTGCTAAGGAGTTGTTTTTTTAAGAAATAATGATAATAAATAGGTTACGAGTGAGTACCTGAGCCTTAGGCGTCAAAGAGTTTGACCATTCAGGATTAGGCCATGAGTATGGGTTAAGCATTCAAACATCCTTGCAGCATTGATAATAGATACAAGATAAGAAAAGGAAGGGGATTAGACATCATGTATAGAGCCATGGTTTAGAGTTGTAAGGCATATGAATTTTCACTTTGAGTTTGTGTGATAATGTGAGGTGGGCTAACTCACCATCGGGCCATGAAATATTATCAACTACTTTTCATAAAATTTGGTTTGAGTTGAATGACAAATAGTGATAGATGAGAAATTATGTGTTTCACGTTAGGTTGGATTGTTTAAAAATAAGTAACTTATGGAAGCATTACAGAAAGGACTTATAAGCTTATATGTGTCATTGATGATTTTGGATTAGATATGGATAGTACTTTGTTGATGTAAGTTAATGTAGACTATCCTGATGGGGTACATATATACTTAGTGATAAATCGAGGTTATAAAATTCATAGGGTGATCAAGAATTTCTTAATTTTGGAATGAGCGAACGAGTGTTTAAGTGGATGTTGAGGTACTTTCATCTTGAAGGGTTACATGTGGTTGATGTTGATTTCTAATTGAATAATTGTAGCTCGTGGAACACCACACTTGATTCAACTACTGTTTCAGCATTCGAGCAATGTTAATTGAGGTTTTATATGTTTGGGAGTATCTTTCTCTACTTTTGTTTTATAGTTGTTACCTTCCTTTAGGTCATTTAATTTAGATTCTTTCTTACGAATATGTATTGTCTAAGTATTAAAATTACACAACTTAAGGTTGGGGAGGATTATGTTAAGAGAATAGAGCTTCGATGAGGTTTGCGATGGGTTATATATTACACTTGGCAATGATTAGTTTATATTCACTCTTGGACTTCACCGAAGATAGATCTAAGTTGCCTTATAATCTTGAGAGTAGAAGTTCGCCCTGATATGTAAACTCTGGTATGAAGGCATTGGTTCAAGTTTGGTTTATTGGCTAGTTTGTAGCTTGGTAATTACTCTTGAAGGGTAGAATTGCATGTTGGTTCCAAAGTCTTATTTTTAATAGTACGTCCTGATGGTATAACTCTTAAAATGAGGTTACTTGGAAGCAATTAAAGACTTTTAGAATAGTATTTTAGACTCTTGGCTACTTCTAGTGAGGCTCTTCCCTTTTCTTCATGTTCGAGGATGAACATGGCTTTTAGTGGTGAATGATGTAATGATCTCAAAGGTCATTTTTGACATTTTTGATGAAATTACCATTTTACGCTTTTCTAAAGTTGTCGTGTGTCAGTTTTGGTTGAGTCTAAAATTTAGACGTTGAAAACATTGTAAAAAATTGGATGTTCAAAAAAGTTGAGCTTTTAAAGTCTTAAAGTTTGAAATTTTTGGTTTTGAGGTCACTTTGAGTTTCGGTTGTCAAACTACAATTTTGTCGAATCGATCAGCTCTTGAGTGCGGAATTTGGTCTAGGAGAACTAACAGAATTAAATTTGGAGTTAGAATGGAGATTTTTGACCAAAAGTTGCATTCTCTAATGAATTATTAGGAGTTCAGAAGCTCTAATACAAATTTCAATGGTTCCATTGAGTCTGAAACATCATTTCTAGTAGGGTTTCCAATTTGGTTCATATTTATAGGGCTCTGAATGAGTTTTGAGAGTAAAAAAAAAATATGTTTTGAAGGGTATTGGTGCAAGTTGACTGCAGTCGACGTGGGTCAACAACCCTTTTTCTTTTCTTTTGATTGTTGAAAATATCTCTTTCTTCCCCATTTTGACTACTCCACCATTTTCTTTCATTTTTGAGTTCTAAAAGCCTGGTGGTGCAATTTTTAGCAAAGTTTTTCATGAATTTTCATCTGGGTAAGCTTCCTAAATGCTAAATCATTGAGTTTTAGTATTTAAATTATGATTTGATTTGAAATTTTTTGTTTCAACCCTCCAATTTTTATGAGTTTTCAAGAACATGATTTAAACTTTAAAAAATTATTTCTCTCTCAATTTCTACTTAAAGTTTATGAGATTTTCATGCACAAACTCTATTTTTCGTGTAGAACTTATTTTGAGCTCATTTTTTAGATTCAAGATTTTAAAAAAAAAGTTCTAAGTTTTGACCATTTTACCCCCTGACCTAATTCATATCAATATGGATATCAATTGACTTATTTTGATGTGTTTATCTCATTCATGATAGTGATTTGATATTTTAGAGTCAATGTTTTAGATTCCTTCATTCAGTTGGCTAGTTCGTATATGGTTTGACCTTTGAGATTATGGTGATTTGGAGAAGGAAAAAAGGTTTGATTTAAGTTGATTGAGACTTCAATTAAGGTAAGTGGACTTCTAACGTTTTGTTAAGTATTATTGAGCCTTGTATTATCCTATGTTTGTGGGTTTGGGTGATTTGTGTCATGAACTGGATAGAATTATACTGTTATAGGCTTTGATCACGTGGTTTCGAATTGTGTAATTGTAAATGTTGTGAATCCTTGACTTTTGAAATAATTGTTTAAAGCCAGTCTTAGTCATGGATGCTATAGAGAAAGTAAGACTTGTAAAGAAAAAATTGAATAAACCTCACAGTCGGCAAAACTCCTACTCCAGTTTGAGAAGAAGAGGTATCGAGTTTAATATTGATGATTAAGTCTATTTGAAGGTATCTCCTATGAAGGGTGTCTATTTGGTCTGTTAATAAAGGGAAGTTGAGCCTAGGTATGTAGGGGCTTACAAGATTGTGAAAAAGGTTGTCAAGCTAGATTATGAGTTGGATTTGTCAATAGAGATGAAATGAATCACCTGATATTCCATTTATCAATGTTGAGAAAATTCAAGGGTGATCCAAACTCTTTACTATTGTTGGAAGATGTGATCATTAAGGAAAATTTAACTTACAAATAGGTTATGATTGAGATACTAGACCGGCAAGTAAAGGGGTTGAGAAACAAGGAGGTTGCATCTATCAAAATACTTAGGAGGAATCAACAAGTTGAAGGAGCAAAATAGGAAGCGAAAGCAAACATGATGAGTGTTATCCCTATCATTTCCACTCTACTCAAGCCTAAGGTATTAAGTTATACTTGTGTAAGACCTCCAATTCCTAGCATTTTAGTTTTCTCATGTTATATATGCATATTTACATATTTATGTCTTGAAACATATTTTGAATATGGGTTTTGAATTTTTCATGAAAGGATGTTTAAATTGCATTTTTGCATTCATGTTGGGTTGTTAGTTGCCTACTTAACTCCCTAGAACCTACATTTTTTACATTGAGAGAGAAATGTTCCCAAGCAAAAAATATTGTAAGGACCTGTAGGTTAGAAGGCTAAAAGTCCAGAACCGTGGAGCTGAAAAAGTTACAGAGGCAATGCACTAGCCATGTTTTACAGCCCGTGGCTCATTCGACACGTCTTAACCTAGGCTAGTGGATTGATGGGAACAAGGTAAAAACTTTCTAACTGTTGAAGGAACTTATGAGGTCCTTTTATGGCCCATAAAAGGGTCTATGCACTGTAGAAAGGTTTCATGGATTGAAGGCCTAGGGTAATGGAAACATAGGCTTTTAAAGTTGGGATTATGATGAACAAGACAAGTCATAGTGGGATTTATGGACCATAGTTTGCTCTTGTTGTCACGGTCCTAAAGAATTAGGAAATTGACTATATGTGGGGAAAATAATGAGGGGTTCTATGACATGTATATTGGTCTACTAGCCATAGATCAGTATCGTGGAAAGATGACTAAAAAATCAGTCTCTGAAGATTAGAGAAGTATAATCGAATGACACAGCCATGATTCTTGGTTTGGTCTACGGCATGTAATTAGGGTCTTGTGCCACGAATTATCAATTTTAATGAAGGGATTTTTTGTCCATTCCATGTCCCCTAGACTCAAAAGTACATCATTTTAGGATTCCTTATCCCCCATATCAGACCCCAAAACCCTCAAAAACCCTCTCACTAATTTCATTCTCAAATTCGGTCAAATTTCTCTAAGGTATACAAGGCAAGAAATTCAAGGCAAGGTTAGGATTTTGCTTTCAAAGGATTTCCTTCTTTAACTTCTTTGATCCTTTTCTTAAGGTTAATCAAAGGTATGTAAATTTGATTTTTTGGTACCTTCTATCCACAAGGTCCCCTAGCCAACCTTTTACCGTTTTTTTCAGTTCCTCAAAATATTAGGATGCATGCCTATTGTTTTAATGATGTTTTTATGATGTATTTTCATATGTGTTGCCTCTAATAATATAATGCAATGCTTTACCATATTTATTCATGAATATTAAAATGATGACTACTATTCAAACATCTAGAGTTTTATCAATGATGTGTGGGTTGTTTAATACTTGTTTAAAGTTGTACATTGCACCATGTTCATATATTATTCTGTTGATTCATCAGTTTTCAAAGCTAGTGCATAAGTCCACTTGGTTCAAAGTGGTTTTATATACTATAATGATGTTAATAGTGGCATAAAGGAAGGATTTAAGTTATTAATCTTATAAAAGATATAAGCATGTTGATGTTGCACTTAAAAGATGTTTATGTTGGGGGAAGGACAATTCTCACTTTGTGGTTTCTTGAGTTTTTGAGCTACTCTTATGAAATTGCTACTTATGATTCTAAGTTAAGTATTCTATGAGAATGATTAGCACTGAATGAGGCATTAAGGTGGGGTTAAATAATGGACCTCAGTAGTAATCCTTTCCCCATTAACTATGTGCCACCATAGAAGTCCTTATAGGCTAGGCTAGTAGATCTATGTAGGCCATTTATGTTAAAGAAGGATGCATGTTAAGTGATGGAGTTCCACCCGCCAAGTAGTTTCCCCGTACCAATTTAAGTGGTTATGTTGGATTCTATGTAGTAGCTGATGTGGTCTTATATGGCGGTTATGGTCTATGCCCACAAAGTGTGAGATTTGATATATTCGTTCCTTCACATGTGTTTCATATAATGCATAGACTTACTTTATATTGATAGCATTAAAATTTCATGTTTGCATTGCATCTCACCTATTTAGTACATTCCAATATACTAATGCATATTTTTCCTATATGATCTCACTATGTAGGGACCAATATTCCACCTCCACCAGCACATGGCCAACTTATCAATGATCAAGACTAATAGTATTGGTGAGCCCTTAGTTTAGGGACTTCACCCATTTTCTTCATCCCTTGATCTTTTGCATGATTATATATTTTAAACTTGATGTTTGGAGACTATTACTTTCTATCTTATTTTCATATCTTTTCTATTTGAAGGAACTGAGACCATACACCGGTCTTGCTAAGTCATATGTGGTTGGTATGTTTGGGCTTTGATTAAGGATGTCTCCTATTTAAAAGTTGAATATTCACCCTTAGTCCCTTGTCTCCATTTTATTTCTACATTGTGTTGTTGGTAACATATGAATGCTTGAAGTATGCTAAAGTGGCATGGGTGAGATACCTACAGGTCCCTCATTTTCCATATCATGACTAAGCCCTAGGCTTGGGTGACAAGTTCCTAGCTCACCCAATTTGAAACTAAATGGAATGGTAAAGTATACTCAATGAGGTAATGAAATATAAGCTCAATGGGTTGCGGTTGAAGCATGAGAACTTATCAATCAAAGTACCAACTCTATCTTCTAGCAACTAGTGGAAGATGTAGGGAGATTGTCTACCCCTACGTTATGATTCAATTTGGGCAAAGAAGCACATATTAATACTTTATATAGATTGAGTATGTGAGTAATATGCATAAAATAAATATAAGGTAATGAGGTACATGAGTCATGAGATACAAGACCATTAATCATGTAAAATATGAGATGAAATTCATAAGTTAAAACGTATGGTCCATGCATCAAAATCATTGTAAAAGCTTGAAAGTAAGCTTACTCATTGTCACTACTCCAGCTAGGGCCTAGGTATGACACGCTGCTTGGAACCCCGAGGGACCCTTAATCAAGTCATTCTAGCTCAATAAACATACAAAGGTAATACAACAAACATCACAAGCTATATAGGAATGGGTAAATGGACCTCAACTCAACACCATATGGGAAAGAACAAGCTAAATCCAAGAGAGGGATTACAGGCTCTAATAAAATGTATGCATCCATTGAATGTCCAATGACAAAGTCCCTCGATAGAACATCAATAAATAAAATAGTTAAATCGTAAGGAAGTAAAATGATATCACATAAACATTTTTACATAGAAACTCGTTTGCTCAAGGGAGGAGAAAACTTTGACCCATACTCATAGGATTTTAACTCAACTCTAATATAGTCAAAGAATGAAATTGTGTGATTACAAACTCTTGCAATCAAGGGATTTAACTCTAAACCCCTTCCTCCTCACTTTGATAACTCTACTATGAGTTCAAGACAAAGCAGCTACTCAGCCACCCACTGAATCAACTAACTCTAGTCAGCTTAGACTTTAACTACTCACTATAGCTAACTCTTTCTACAACTAAACAATGAACATCAAAAGCTTGCTAGTTGTCAGATCCCTTTATAGAATATAAATTGATCTACAAGATATAAGCATTTAATAAGAACAATGAAGTACACAAAGCAAGAATAACTCTGATCTTCCTAGTGTACTACCCAAGATCTTCACCAAGAACACTCACTCAATATGTGTAGAGACCCGCAAGCACTCTTTTCAAGAAATACTTTATATAGACCAAATATTAACATTATTTGGAGCAATTTTATTGGATAGACAACTGTTGTAGAGTAGGCAAACAGACATAATAATAACAAAACTATCAACATACTATTTGTCGAGTGTCGCTTTCAGGTTCACAACACATATGGGATCAGGTCCCTCATCTGTTCTCATTGTTAAATAATCAAAATTTTGTAATATCATTTTCACCATTTTCAATTATGATAAACCTATAACATTGGCCAACAATACATTCCAGTATACTTATTTCCCCATCAACAAATTCTCCAAATAAGCCCTGTATTAGTTCCCCCTGACACTAATACACTTATTTGATTCTAAAAGTCATATCATTTCACCCCTTTTGGCATTATAAAAAAGAAGTGATAGTAAACCAATAATTAGTGTAATACAAGCATGGTAAAGACACAGTCAAATGAAAACACATGCATAATTGATGAAATCATGCATAACACAAGAGAGAAAACAAAAATGAGGATTCACTCAAAATAAGATAATCATTCAATTATTACAACTAATATGCAAAATATAACCATGCAATAATGAATAAGAAATAAATCTAGGAGGAGGAGGGAGGTTTCGGGTAATAGATTAGACAATTAGGGTAAGATGGGCATTGGATTCTATGTGATGATTAAGCAGCTTATCCTTGAAGTATGCAACTTCAGTAGAAAAACTTATATTTTGAGCATTTAATTCCACCACCTCAGCTAAACCTAGTCCTTTTGTTTGAGGTTGAACCAACTTAGCATTTGGTAAGGCTATCTTTGCTTCTTTTGAGCTCAGATGAGCAGTCATATTCTCAACCTCTTGGTTCAGCTTCACTTGTTTATCTAGTAATTCAGGCATCCTTCTCAAATAGACCAACTTGCCTTCTACACATTCAGATTCCACAATAGTGCTAGAGGAGAAAGTTTGTTCTACCATGCCTTTCACTCCTGCTTCTAGAGGAATCCCAACGTGTTGAAATACTTTCAACAGAAAATAACCATACCCCAAATCATGCTTCCCATCCTTGATAGTCAAAATCTTGCACATATACTCCAACATGATTGCTGGTAGGTTTATAACCTTAAAAATTCTCAAGTTCTCCATCATAAATAGATTATAACAGAGGCTACTATCCATTTCTCTGATCTGGGAAGGGTGACTTTACTCATAAATACAAAGAATGATTGATACCCTCCCTTCATAAATTTCTTGGAAATACCTATAGTGTTAAGATTATGCATTTTCCCGTAGACTTCCACAAAGTGCTTGGAATAGGCCTTTCCAGCTACGAACCTGATCTCTTCCAAAGGCACTCTTAGAATATCTCCCAAAATTTGTTCACTGATATGCAACCTTCTCTCTCTAACCTTAGTTGTCAAACTATCATCATCATCAGAAATTGCATTGTAGTACAATTCCTTCAACTGTGGTTCATGTAGAATTGGAAATAACAAACAAACCAGTGAGTCCAAGATGTAGTTTTACTACATCATCTAGGTCACACATCCCAAGCTTACATTACATCACTTTGGGGTCAAATACCATTTCACTAAGAACTTTTGTTTTTAGCACCTTCATCCTCCCTTCTCTTGTCAATTCTATCTCAACCTTCTCTCTCATTCTTTCTGAACCATGTCCCTTGTCAAATTTTAGCACTAGTTACTCAATTTCCCTTTGATATCCCTATCACAAGGCACTCTAGCCTTTCTGATGTTTACTGGTGCAACACCACTTCATGATCTGTTCCATTTACCATCATGAGATAAATAAACCACATTAGCTTCGGGGATCAGGTCTTCCATAATTTTGCCTTTCTCATTCTTCTGGTACCACAGAGGTATGAACTTTTCTTTCTTTCATGGCATCACTCATCAGTTTCTTTGTTATTCCTCTGGTGATATATGGACTCTTCTTTGGTACTATTTCAATAGTTTCCTTCTCCTTTCCTTTACTAAATGTAGGCACAATTATTCTCTTTACTTTCTAAGGTAAAGGAAGATTATCTTTGTTTAGCACAAAATCTAATAAGGGAAAGGTCCCTTGAGGAGTGATAATTTTTAGAATAGGGTAAACTTCAAAACTCTGAGCTATCTTAACTCTTTCTTTAGAAAATGATGTTTTCAAGCTTCTCTTCATCTCTGATAGGGTTTTGGCCACCATTTTCTCACTTGTAGCTAGAATGTTCGACTCTCCTTTCTTATCTTCAAGAAGATCTCCTTCTACAATAAGATAAGAAAGTAGAATAGAAGAGTAACCTATTTGAACTTCGCGACTAACTTCCTTATCCTCCAAAAGAAGAGTTGGTTAGATGGACTCAAGAGGAAAGAGTTTTTGAATGGTGGTGAGGTCTGGAACATGATGATTTTTAGAGGGATTTTCAAAGGGAGGGTTTTGGGAATATTTTCATGAAAAAATTTGTATTTTCTTATCTGGATCAATAATTGAGGTTTCGATTACAGGAGGAGAGTTTTCACTTGTAGGAATCCCTGATGATTCTACTTCACCTAGTACATCAAACATTTTCCAGGTGGTGATGGAATGTTGAGACATTATTCTGAGAGAGAATTTTGCAAGAGGTTCATGAAGAAATGTAGGGTCTTTTAAAGGCTTTTGAGAGAGAGAAAAGTTTTATAGGGGTCTATACAACCTTTCTTCTTAGCAAAATGGGAAGTGGAAGAAGACAAAAGGCTTTAGGTCCCTTGGAAAAGTGTGAACAACGCTTAGATTTTCAAAAGAGATAGGATAGCTATCAGCTGATACTGAACAGTACCTATGATTCTCAAAAGCAAATCAAAAGTAACAAAAGAATGCTAACTTTTTGAGAAGGGACTAGGTCCTTCTCTGAAGTTTCAAATATCATGCTCAAACTTATTTTCCTACTTCAGTTAGGTTAATTAAATCACAATAAGTGTATACCTGCAAAAAGGGATAAGGATTGACTTTATCGTAACAAACATTAAATAAATAAAAGGATATGTACCCTTCTAATCATAACCAAGAGAAAGTTGATTTTCCTCAAAACCAAGGATTCACTCTGTCTTTAGCATTCCACACTTCAATCTATTCTTCTTAAACTGATCCCTACTTGGGTTCTTTATGAAAATATCTTTAATTTGATCTTTAATTTTGTATAATTGCATACATATATGCTTAGTCGTCTTATGATGGCCAGATTCTTTTCCATGTTCAAAGCACTTGTGTTCTTACACAATAATGGAATGATATGTGTGATATCACCAAAATCCTTTAATTGGTGTTTTATCCATATTAGTTATGCAAACCAGGAGGTAACAGCTACATATTCAACTTCAACAGTAGAAAGAGCAATATAATTTTGTTTCTTGGTTCCCTAAGACACAAGACATGATTCAAGAAAGTGAGCCATTACAAAGTTGTTCTTTCTATCTACTTGATATCCAGCATACTCAGCATTAGCAAAACCCATCAGCTCAAAAGAATCACCTGTAGGATAGTATAAGACAAGGTCTCACGATTTATTCAAGTACCTTAGGATTCTTTGATATGCATTTAAGTGGAACTCCTTTGGATTTTCTTGGAATGTTGCACATATTCCAATGCTAAAAACAATATTTGGCCAACTTGAAGTCAAATACAGTAATGACTCGATGATTCCACTGTATATAGTCTTATCAACATGGGGACCTCGTTCATTAGCATCTATCTTGAAATTTATTCCCACAGGTGTTTTAATAGGCTTTGCATCCACATTTTTCTTAACTAATTAAGTTTCCTTCAGGAGTTTGTTTAATCTGCAAACCCGAAAAGAAACTCAATTTTTCTAACATGCTCTTTTTAAATTCATTCCCTATTAGGCTTGAGCATTTACCACACATAGACTCAGAAGTAGAACCAAAGATGATATCATCAACATAAACTTGTATGATGATCAGGTCCCTTCTTGTTGTTTTCAAAAATAATATATTGTCAATTTGCCTCTTTTCAACTTATTCTCCAGTAGAAACTTATACAATCTTTTATACCATGTTCTAGGTGCTTGTTTCATGCCATATAATACCTTGTCCAATATGAACACATGGATGGGATAGTCAACATCTTCAAGCCCAGAAGGTTGTTTGATAAAAACTTTCTCCTTTAGGTAGTCATCCAAGAAAACACTCTTGACATTCATTTGATAGAGCTTGAAACCTATGAATGTTGCAAAAGCTATAAAAATTCTAATTACTTCCATTCTTACAACAGAGGCAATGTCTCATTATAATCAATGCCTTTTTCCTTATTGTAGCCTTGAACTACCAACCTTGATTTGTTTTGAACAATAGCACCATGTTCATCAAGCTTGTTCATGAAGACCCACTTAGTTCCAATAATTGTTCTATCATATAGCTTAGGGACTAGGTGTCATACTTTACTTCTTTCAAATTGATGCAACTCTTCTTAGATGGAATTTATCCAATCGGCATCTTGTAGGATATCCTTCAAATTTTTAGGCTAAATAGAAGATATAAAGACTGAAAATGCAGTCATATTCCTTATCTGAGATCTGGTTTAAATTCTAGAGTCCAAAGGTGAGATGATATTACCTAACATTTGCATTTTGATAATTCAACAGTGCCTTATTCATCAACATCATTTAGGTCAGGACCTGGCCCCTTATCTGGAACACGTGCATTTCCTAAAACATCAAAATCAAGGTTAGTCTGCTCTAAATTGATTTCACCATCCTGATCAATATTGTCACCATCCTTGTGGAACTGCAGTAGTTCTTCAAATTCATCTTCATCTTGATCCTTCATTTTTTCAAGTTCACCAGACTTATCAAAGATCATATGGACACTTTCTTCAATACACTACATCCTTTTGTTGAAAACTATATAAGCTTTACTAAAATTTGAGTATCCAACAAATACAACCTCATCACATCTTGCATCAAACTTACTCTGGTTTTCCTTACCATTATTGAGAACAAAACATTTGCAACTAAAAGCTCTCAAATAACTCACATTAGGCTCCCTATTGTTAAGCAACTCATAAATTGTTTTATTTAGAATAGATCCGATCAAGCATCTATTAATCACATGACATGTAGTATTAATAGCTTTAGCCCAAAATTCTTGGGAAGTCCAGATCTATCAACATTGTTTGGGCAAAATCCACCAAGATTTATTCTTCATTTCTACCACTATATTTTGTTAAGGAATTCTAGAAGTTGAAAAATTATGATGGATTCTATTTTTTGTACAGAATATATCCATCATTGTATTTTCAAATTTAGTTCTATGGTCGGACCTAATCCCTGCTAGTTTACAGTTCAACTTAGTCTATATCATCTTAGCAAAGATCACAAATAAATCATAGGTTTCATACTTATACCTCAAAAACATGGTCTTACTAAAACTTGAGTAATCATCTACAACCATCAAAATGTACTTCTTTCCTCCTCTGACTTGAATCATCACTAGCCCGCATAGATCCATATGAATCAACTGTAGTGATCTAGTAGTACTAACTTACTTTTTTTGCTTGAATGAGGATCTAGTCTACTTTTCTTTGAAACATGCTTCACAAAGGAAGCTACATATAGAAAGTTTATCTTCTCCAAACTTCACTTTTGGCAGCTCACAAACTAAGTCTATTGTAGCAAGTTTGTTAAGCAATTAGGAACTTACATGACCAAGCCTTTTGGGCCAAAGTTTTGCATTCTCACTTTGAGTACCAAGACATGTAAGTTGATTTCTGTATATAGAACCCAGATCAGCCACAACACATATTCTTTACCCTTTTAGCCACAAGAATCACTCCTTGTGAAACTAGGTTGGTAACAGTACAATTTTATGAGCAAAATTTCACTTTATTTCACTTTTCATAGATTTGAGGGGGTAATTTAACACTTTTCTTATCTAGAGAGGTAGCAGCACTTTCCTTGTCTTAGAATTATTTTGAGAATTCATCCTAGAATCAAATTCCACTCTTTTTTTCTTCTGTACAAACCATCCTGCCAAATTATCTTCAGAATGTTTTATTGCAGGACAATTAATCTTCAAATGACCATCCTTTCTATAATGAGTGCACAACAACAAATTAGACATATTGACATTTTCGTTGTGAGTGGTATACAATAAGGCCCGTCTTCACAACCTAAAATTTTCTTACTATTATCTCCTTGATGAGTCTGAGTTTCTAGCATTTTTGAAGCAGTAGTCCATTTGAGTGATTTGCACTACTCTTCTTTGACTCTATTTGAGTGATTTGTACTATTCTTCTTTGACTTGAAATATGTCCTTCTCTGACTGAGTATTCCTCTATAGTATCATAGTCAGTTTTGTCTCTGCATCATTTATACTAGCTTTAATCTCAAGTGGCAAGTTACTAACCTTTTCTTTCCATTTTTGATAACCCTTTGGTTCTTCATTCAATTTTTTATGATGAGATATATTTTCTAACTCTATATATTAAACATGTTTCTCCACTTTAGATAAGTGAGAAACTAAGGCAATTTTTTCATTTTGAGTAAGATTTAACTGATTATTTGACACATCCTTTTTAGTAGTTAGACAATAATCAAATCAATAAGAATAACAACTAACTTCCTCAACTTCTTAATATAAAATATGTGTAGATTTTGCTTAAAATCAAATAGAGTTACCTCTTCCTCAGGTTAGTCATCATCATTAGATTTTTCCATGAAAGCAAACATTTGGTTGAAGATCTCATCATCTTCTTTCAAAACCATCAAGAACGTATCCTCTAGGTGCTCAAACTCCTCTAATCCACATGAGAAATTTCCATAACTAGGAAGAGGCTTTTGCACAACATAGTCTGTTGCAACCTTTTTCCTTGTCTTGTCAGGGACTTGGTCACTTGACTTGTCTTTGTTGCTTCTAGCCTTGACAAAATCTTTATAGTCCATCTTGTGCATTGGACAATCTCTAATTTTGCATTTTTATGACACAGGTCATTTACAGTAGCAGCTCTGCCAAGATTTACCTTCTTCTTGAAACCTCCATATTTCCTCACAATTTTTTGAAACCTTCTAGTGAGGAATGTTATCTGATCATCATCTTTTCCAGATTCTTAACCTTGTGTCAACTTTAGAGTCAATGATTCATCCTTCTTAGCAACATTATTTTTTCTGTTCAACTCATGAGTTTGTAAATTGCTAATTAAGACATCCATAGTTAGCACCTTCAGGTCCTTGACATCAGTAATTTCATTAACCTTGCTGGTCCATGACTTAGGAAACATTTTGAGGATTTTCTTAACTTTCTTGCTAGGATAAAAGGGTTCATCTAAGCCTCGAAAGTCATTGATAATGGATGAGAACCTAGTATACATAAAATGAATATATTCCCTTTGTTTTATGGTAAAATTAGCATATCCACCTTAGACTCCTTCACTTGCTCAGTACCTTTATAGGTTATATGTAAGCAATCTGAAATTTCCTTTGCTAGCTCACAAGCTAAGATCCGATTGTATTTTTTAGCCTCAATTTTATAATCTAACTACTTCTTGGATTTGTAAGTCTTTTCAATCTTCTTTTTATCCTCATCAGTGTATTGTTGTCGAGTCTTATAAATTATTCTAGTCTTTACTCCAAAGTGGGAACATGAGGACCATCAAGCATACCGTCCCATAGCTCACTGTCTTTTGCCATGAAAAATTATGCATATGAGTCTTCTACCAATTATGAAATTATCTATTAAAGTGAGGAGGTTTGGTAGATAACTGGACCTCTTCTAGATTCAGTAGAGCTACTGTTTCTTCTTTAGGATTCCCTCTAGGTTTTAACCTTTTATAGAGTCCTTACTCTGATGCCAATTAATTGAATGTACATGTCCACTAAATGTCTAAGGACCAGGTCCCTTGACACAATAATGATTTATAAATAGTTTAAAATAGTAAGAAAGCAAAATGAAATCACACAAAAAGTTTTACATGGAAACCCTTCTGCTCAAGGGGAGATAAACTATGACCTGTACTTATAAGATTTCAACTCAAATCCATTTTCATCAAAGAAGCAAAGTGTGCAATTACAAGCTCTTGTAGTCAAGGGATTTAAATCTAGACTCCTTACCTTTTACTGTGATAACTCTACCGACGATTAAAGATAAGGCAGCTACTCAACCACGCACTAAGTCAACTAACTCTAGCCAACTTAGACTTCAACAACTCACCATAGCTAAATCTAGCTACAACTCAACAATGAAGATCAAAAGCTTGCTAGTTATAGGATCCCCTTATAGAATAGGAATCAATTTAAAAGATGTAAGAACTCAATAAAGAAAGAACAATTATAATCTTCTTGCGTACTACTCTAAATCCTCACCAAGAACACTCACTCAATATGTGTAGAAATCCTCAAACTTTCTTCTTAAGAAAGATTAAATATATATATACCTAATTTCAGTAGTATTTTGAAGAAACTTCATTAGCTAGATATAAGTACCCAGATCTCGTGAGACTTTGACAATGCTTAAAATCAAGGTTCCCAAGAGCTTTTTTACAAAGGTAACACTCCATGGTCACCTCCATGAGCCGTGGAGGGGTCAACAAACTGTGGAGGCTATCTAGGGATGGCCCTTGGCCTTTTGTAGGTTGTATTTTGGCTTATGGTAGAGTTTAAAACCAAGTGGTCTCCACTAAGCCTACATGGCTCGTGGTGCTCACCACTGGGCGTGAAAGTGGCTAGTGGTAGGTACCTTGGCTTGAAAGCCATTGTGTGGTTACGACACCCACTAAATACCCTTGTACAGGTTGTAAAACCCACCACGACTTGTGATGAGGACATGTGATAGTGTTAGTCGGGAAATTTTCTAAGTATCAGATACTGTCTTAGAACTTGGATCTTTGTACTAGAGCTTATACGGATCGTGGAGTTTTGTACGAAACATGAAGCCTTTAGTGGAAATGTCATTAGTCTAAAATTTTGCCAAGTGTTTGAAGACCTTTACCATAGAGCCTTGTGCGTCCCGTGGTCCTGTGCACGAGCCATTGTGCTCTTTCATGAGTCACCTAGGTACTTTTTAGTGCTTATTTCATTAATGGCTTTCTTGTGAATTGGTGATTTCTAATGGTTGTTTGTGACTTTCTAACATACCCTAAACCACTAAAAAGGGCTATACTCCTTCATTCTCATTTAAATTCATTCATCATACTTAGAACACTAGAAATCTCTCTTCTAAGAACTCCTCTCAAGAGTGACATTGAAGATTCAACTTGGAAATTTCAAGGAGGGCCTTCTTCTCAAATTAATTTTTTTCTCTTATTATAAGTTATCTAAGGTATGTGGAATTAATTCATGGTACCTTTCAACCATGAAGACTCCAAAAACTTCTTACTCCTTAATTTATTAATTTAAGCTTACTTTGAATATGGGTCTTTTAAATTAGTGTTGATTTGATTAAATTGGGACATGAGCTGTATATTATTGATTTTTTCAAAGTGATTTCAGACCTATTATATTAAAATGAAGGTTTGTATATGCATGTACCTTTAAATATTGAACTTAAATATGGTTAATTTCATGGATTCTTTAATTGATGATTTCTTCATGAATCTACTATTATTTCACTATATTATGATAATTTAATTACGCACTCTTTGTACACATGCTATCCTCCTATTATTCATGGCATATGTATGCATAAACATTGATTATTCTTTACGTTTATGAAATGGGTTAAGCCCAATTATCTTAATGAATATGATTTTAAGTAAAGTATAGTTATGACATAACATGTGATCACATAATATTTATGATATGGCTCTTTGAGCAATTATGGGTGTTTATACCAACATGTACAAGTATGAATGAGTTATTCCTATCCATGAAAGCACAAATTGAAGTGTGATTTGGCTTTTTACCCAAGTATGCATGATCATAAAGCATGTTTGACGCTTAACACTAAGTATAGATAATGAAGATCTGAAAAGTCTATCCTCCTTTCTAAAACAAGCATATGTATATGTATTGTTGTGGGATGGTAATTTAGTGCCAAGCAAACTTGTATGAGGGAGAATATCTCCAGGGGTCCATTCCTCAAGTCCCATAACTATGTGCCAAACATAAGTTCATGTTTATGCCTCTTTGTGGATGATTATGTCATGTTCATGACAAATCCTTACTGAAATGGGAGGCCTGTAATGTAGGATAATTTTCTAAAATGGGAGGCTTGACGGAGTAGTATGGTCTACCTTTGGCAAGTAGATCACCCTCTTTTGATGTAGGGTGTACATCAAAATTCTAAGTAATAGCTCTCTTGGTCTATGTATGTCAGTTGAGGTCCCATCTTCACTATGTTAAGTTGAAATGACCCTGAAAGTGCATGAAACTGTGCCTAGGAAGTGCCTAGAATCATAAATTATATATATCTTAAAATTCGTGCATGATATCGAAAATCCGACTTCATATTATTGTTCAGGGGGAAAATTTAATAGGAAGATGGGTCTAACTCCGATTTTAGAGCAACCATATCAAAATTCAAATTTTTAAAGTGAGCAATTTCGAGTGTCCAGGCGTGCCCTAGGCGCGACGCACTAGGGGCGCAGAGAGCCTATTTCTTTTGGACAGTTTTCTTGTTCTAGTCCAAGGCCTTTCAATCTTGGGCCTAAGTCTTCACTTATGTGAAAATACCTATACTTAGCCATATTTCACTTTCGTATCATACAAGACATTCCCCAATACTCTCTCAAACACTTAGATAAATATTTCACCCAATTCAAGTGTTCCATAGTCACTTTTGGATCTCAAAAAACTCATTCAAGCTTGAAGATCTCATTCAAATCTAAGTCAATCTTATTTATGTCATTTACGACCATTGTGGGTCCCCTACGTCAAGCCAAGTTCAAAGGAATTTACTTTGGCTAAGTTTTACACAAGTACCAATAGGAGAGTCAAATTTAAAGGGGCATATCTCTCAGAACACAAAAAACTAGGTGTCCCACGACCTACAAAATTAAAGCTCTTTGAATTATCTTTCGAAGGCACTTGGTTTCACCTTATTTAGAGTTCAGATGAAGAAGTTGTGCTTATTTTAGTAGAACTCATATATGCAGGGATATATATGGGTTTTGGCCAAATTCCATTTCATTAATGGCATTCCATAAATTTAGTCATTTGTATTAGTCTTTTGGGGATTCCTATGCTATATTAACACTTCCTAAAGACCTAAACTCTATTTCTAAAGATCAAATTCACTCCTCCTAATTGGAACACACTCTCAAATTCTCTTAAGAACCTCCATCAAAACCCGAATACAATTTCAAGAAAGCCCAAGAGCAAGTTATGGATTCAAAGACCCACTTCCAAAATTTAAGTCTTTCACAATTCAATTTCAGTAAATTCAAGGTCTAAGTTATGTGAATTTCATCCATGGGTACCTTTCAACTATGAAGCCCAATTTTCCATTTCTATGAAAATTATATGTTTCCAAGTTGTGTTGCTTATGGTATTATTAATTAGAGATTATGATCATATACTATATTGGGTATTTTATGAAAGTTTGGTTGAAAATACATGATTACTCATTTTTAAGTCTATACCATGAGATGATTTACCTATTATGATTATGCATGTTTTAAGCTTTAAAACCGTGATCTCTCTTGGGATTTGATTAAGGGTTTCAATGAATTTTGCAAGATGGTATTACTAAGTATTAGTGAGAAGTTTTACTTCAAGTTTTCTTACATGATTTCACTCTTGAATTGCATGGTTTTATAGTAGCATTACACACCCATCAAGTCTTTGAAAAAATGTTCGGTTAATGTATCTTGAGTTGTAAAAGGCCTAATGCTTGGCATATGAGTTAAATAGCTTTATGATGATGAAAGAATGTTATAAATGTGTTGATTTCATAAAAAGTATCTATTGTGATGGAAGTTGACCAATTGCCTAGTTCGGGGGGTAGTAGGCCCGAACTACCATGTTGAGGGGTATATACCTCAATTTCCTAGCTCGAGGGGTGGTAGGCCCATGCTACCATATGAAGGGGTATATACCTTAATGGCCTAGTTCAGGGGGTAGTAGTCCCAAACTACCATGTTGAGGGGTATATACCTCAATCGCCTAGCTCGGGGGTGGTAGGCCCGTGCAATCACATTAGGGGATATATACCTCAATTGCCTCACCAAGGAGGTAGTAGGGCTTGGTTTATGATGATGGTCACCTTCTTCACTTGAGTATGTTCCTTATAAGCATTCTTCAATTAAAATATCATTCATTCATGTCATATTATTATTATGATATCTACGATATTGAATTTTTCCTATGTGCCTAACTTTTATTGTATTGCATCCTACATACTTAGTACACTTAAACCTAAAAATGCATACTCTATGTCTAAATGATATTACCATGTAGGAATTGGAGATCCCATTGATTCTCTTCCATGTATTTAGATGGATTCTCCTTCATGTGGCTAGACGGATTATTCAATTTCACTTTTGGTGAGTCCTCAAGTCCAAGGACAATATCTATCTTCTCTCATACTTATGTTTCGACTATATCATGTATATTTGGATTACCTATTGTCATTATTATGAGGATGAGCCTGGTAGCTTATTTATCCCCCGCTAAGTTCTATGTTTAGAGGTGTTGTTGGACAAATATATTATGATACTATAAGCTTGACTCTCTTTATGTTTTATGAAATGAAGGTTTTCCCTTAGTCCCTATTCTCTTATTTTTATATTTTATTATGTTTAATTGATTTCATGACCAAGAATGTGTAGTGATATGTTAAGAGGCTTTCTTGGGGTTCCCCATGCGTCGTGTCACATCTAGGCCCTAGTTTGGATCATGACAAACTTGGTATCAGAGCACTAGGTTATTAATGTTTCTCAGCGTCCAACACATCGCATTGCTAAGAGTCGTATTCATGATTATAAAGTGCACCACTATTATGAGTGAGGGACTATAAGGCATTTTCAAAAATGGTCCACTTCTTCATGATCCATATCATGTGACAAAGTTAGGTCCTCTAGGGCTTATTACTGATACATAAACATTATATCTCGAAATATGTCTTAGGCTACTCAAGATGCTGATATATCAAATGCGGAGGTTAGCAATGCTCCATGGCTATTGGCCAAAGTAGTGACAATCCAACTCATTCAACAAGGGATTGCTCCCGAGACTTCAAATTGTAAGAGAAGGAGTAGTGAGGCTAAGAGGGCCCCTTTTAGGAGTAAGTTCCAAAGTCCTAAAGGTAGTGGTGGTGTTGTGCCTTATACTAGGTATCCAAGATGTGCTAAAGGTCCTGATGGCCCACTCTTGAGGGGTAATAATGCTTGTTATGGCTGTGGGTAGAAGGGTCATAAGGTAATCAATTTTCCATATATGCGTAATAAATGTAAAGGAGGTGATGAGTGGGTGGCAAAGCCTAGGTGCCAAAAGTGTGGGAAAGGCCATGGTGGCCCATGTTTGAAGAGATCTAATTCTTGCTTTGGTTGTGGTGGATTTGGGCATAAGTTAGTGGTTGTCCTCATGTTGAACCCAAAGATAGAGGTGAAGGTCATCAAGGTGATGCCCCATGACATACTAAATTTTATGCTCTTCAAGGGAGGTAATGAGGGGATGAGGCACCTGAAGTTGTTACCGGTACGTTGAAATTTCCTTTGGCTTTTATGTGTATGCATTGATGGGCTCAGGTACCACTATCTCTTTCATTATTCTTTCTTATTGCTAGTGGCTTCAAGTGTGCCCCGAGTTATTATGTGAACATTTGGAGTCTACCCCTTTGTTAGTCTATTATTGTTAGAAAGTTCATAGGTATTGCTTCGTGTTCATATGGCATTAGGTCTTGCCTTATGACTTGTTGGGTTTGAGATGGTGGATTTTGATGCCATACTTGGGATGGATTAGTTGCATAGATATTGTTTCTCCTTTGATTGTAGGGCCCGTAGAGTTAGATTCCAATTCCCTAATAAACTCATCCTTGAGTGGGGTCTTGTAAGCTGGATGTGAAGGGGTAAGTGTTTTTCTTCTCTTAAGGTACAATTGATCTCTAAAGGTTGGATTTACAATCTCGTAAGAGTTAGGGGTGTTAAACTTAAGTTATCTCTATTAAGTTGTTTCTGATGATCAATGAGTTAGTGAATGTCCTTTCCAATATTTTGAATTTGGGATAGTGTCTTTTGGTTTGGCTTATGCACTAGTTATGTCTATAGGTCTCATAAATATGGCCTTTAATCCCTACCTTGTTATGTTTGTGTTAGTCTCTAGTGATGAAGTATTGATTTATTTGGAGCTTGTGAACCATTTGGGGGTAGTGTTGCAAATCTTAGGGAAAGAGAAGTTGTATGCTAAGTATGAGAAGTGTGAATTTCGATTGAATGAGGTTACCTTTCTAGGTCATGCGGTGCGGGGGATGGAATTAAGGTTGATCCTAAGGAGACGGATGTGATTAGAAATTAGCGTAGACCTTTGACTCCTTCGGATATTAAAAGTTCCTTAGGGACAGGGAATTACTACCAGAAGGGCTATTGTGTATTGTGATGCCTCCAAATTGGTTTGGGTTTTGTATTGATGCAAAATGGTAAGGTGGTAGCCTATGCTTCTACGAAACTCAAAGTGCATAAAAAGAATTATCTTACTCATGATCTTAAATTAGCTGAGTGGTTTTTTCTTTGAAAATTTGGTGTCATTATTTATATGGGGTACATGTTGATGTGTTCACCGCCTTCAATGTTCACTCAAAAGGGTCTTAGCATAAGACAAAGAAGGTGTTAGAACTTCTTAAGGACTATGATATGAGTGTGCATTATCATTCAGTTAAGACTAATATTGTGGTCGGTGCTTTAAGTAGGGTGTCCACAGGTAGCCTAGTTCATATTGATGGTAGTAGCAAAGGGGTGACTAGGGAGGTCCACCGGTTGGCTAGAGTGAGGGTTAGGTCGGAAGAGGTTGACTATGGTGGTATTGTGATTGTTGGTGGTTCAAAAATCTACCTTGGTTTATGAGGTAGAAGCAAAGCAAGATCTTGATCCCTCCTTGTTAGAATTGAAGGCTTTATGAGTGTTGGCAAGGTGGAGGTTTTCTCCCAAAAGGGTGATGGTGCCCTTAGGTACCAAGGTAGTTTGTGTGTGCCTAGTGTTGATGACTTGATAAAGAGGGTTCTTGATGAGACTAATAGTAGCTATCATTCTAGCATCGGTATGGTTCCTTTTGTGACTCTATATGGTAGATGTTATATATCCCCTGTTGGATAGTTTGAAATGGGAGAAATGGCTTTGTTAAGTCCGAATCTGGTTATGGAGGCTATGGAGAAGGTGAGGTTGATTAGGCAAAGTATGAAGCAACCCAAAGTCGTCAAGAGTCCTATGCCGATGTAAGGAGAAGGGATCTTGAATTTAAAGATGGTGATTGGGTTTATTTGAAGGTTTCACCCATGAAGAGCGTGGTCCGGTTTGTCAAGAGTGGGAATTGATTTTAAGGTTAGTAAGTCCTTATAGAGTGTTGAGTAGGATTGGTAAAGATGCATACAAATTGGAGTTGCCTATGGATATGGATATGCTTCGTCCTATTCTTCAAGCATCTAGGTTGAGAAGATGTGTTGGTGATTCAAGTGTTATCAGACTTTTTGAGGTTGTGGATGTTGTGGAGGATAAGTTGACTTATGAGAAGGTCCGATGGAGAAGTTGGGTGGATATGAGTAAATGTTGATTTGTAAGGGTATAGTGTTCATCAAGGCCCCTTGGGAGAACCATCAAGTTGGAAGTGTCATTCGGGGAGCCAGAGTGGGCATGGAAAAGCAATATTCGTACCTCTTTCATTCTATTCAAATTTGTGATAACATGCAAAGTCCTTTTCCATTATGGTTGCAAGTCCTATGGTTCGTCCCCTATGTCATTTGCCTGCATTTACGTTTATGTTGAAAACTTCATGATGATTTCTTTACACTTTTGTTAAGATTTTGAAAATGGTGTCTAAGTGCATTATTGCATTCTTATTGTTCTTGATTTCTTCATGATTACTCTTCTTATATATGTCTCTTTGACATTTGGGGATGAATGCTCTCAAGGGAGAGATACTAAAACTACCCCAGAAGGTGGCGGGAAATGTGCCTTGGAACTGCTCTGAATCATAATTTCTATATATCTCAAAATTGGTGTGTACTATCAAAAATCCAACTTCATATTCTTGTTCAGGGGACAAATTTGAGGTAGAAATAAGTCTAATCCCAATTTTAGAGCAACCATCTCAAAATTCAAAATTTTAAAGTGAGCGATTTCCAGTTTCCAGGCGTGCCCAAAGCGTCATGCGCTAGGGGTACGGAGAGCCTATTCTTTTTGGTTAGTTTTCTTGTTCCAATCCAAGGCTTTTCGGTCTTGGTTCTAAGTCTTTTCATATGTGAAAATACCTATACTTAGCTATATTTTACTTTCATATCATACAAGACATTCTCCAATACTCCCTCAAACACTTAGACAAATATTTAACCCAATGCAAGTGTCCCAAACTCAATTTCAAATCTCAAGAAACTTGTTCAAGATTAAAGATCTCATTCAAATCTAAGTCAAGCTTATTTATGTCATTTAATACCATCGTAGGTCCCCTACATCAAGCCAAGTTCAAAGGAATTTCTGTTGGCAAAGTTACACAAGTACCAGTAGGAGGGTCAAATTTATAGGGGCATATCTCCTAGCATGCAATAAACTCGTGGCCCATGAACTACTAAATTCAATGTCATTGAATTAGTTTTGCAACACACTTGATTTTTTTCACCTTATTTAGAATTCGGATGAAGAAGTTATGTCCGTTTTTGTAGAACTCGTATGTGTAGGGGTATATATGGGTTTTTGCCAAATTCCATTTCATTAATGACATTCCATAAATTTAGTCATTTTTATTGGTCTTTGGGGGATTCCTATGCTATCTTAATACTTCCTTAAGACCTAAACCCTATTCCTAAATATCAAATTCACTCCTCCCAATTAGAATATACTCTCAAATTTTCTCAAGAGCCTCCATAAAAACCCTAATACAAATTGAAGAAAACTCAAGCGCAAGCTTTGGTTTCCAAGAACCACTTCCAAACTCCAAGTCTTTCATAACTCAATTTCAAGAAATTCAAGGTCTAAGGTATATGGGTTAAAATTCAAGGGTATCTTTCACCCACTAAGTCCAATCTTCCATTTCTATGAAAATTACATGTTTTCAAGTTGTGTTGCTTATGGGTATTATTCATTAGAGATTATGATCATATACTATATTGGGATCTTATGAAAATTTAATTGAAAATACACGATTACTGATTTTTAAGTCTATACGATGAGATGATTTACCTAATATGATTATGCATGTTTTAAGCTTTAGAACCGTGATCTCTCTTAGGATTTGATGAGGGGTTTCAATGTATTTTACAACATGGTATTACTAAGTATCAGTGGGCTGTTTTACTTCAATTTTTCTTATATGATTTCACTTTTGAATTGCATGGTTTTATACTAGCATTATACTACCAAGTTTTTGATAAAATATCTGGTTAATGTGTCTTGAGTTGTTGAAGGCCTAATGCTTGGCATATGAGTTAAATGACTTTATGATGATGAAAGGATGGTATAAATATGTTGATTTAATGAAACATATCTATTGTGATGTAAGTTGACCAATTTCCTAGTTCAGGGGGTAGTAGGACTGAACTACCATGTTATGGGGTATATACCTCAATCCCCTAGCTCGGAGGATGGTAGGCTGGTGCTACCCCATTGAGGGGTATATACCTCAATTGCCTAGTTCAGGGGTAGTAGGCTCAAACTACCATGTTTAGGGGTATATACACCAATCATCTCACCAAGGAGGTAGTAGGCCTTGGTTTATTATGATGGCTACCTTTTTCACTTGTTATATGTTCCTTATAAGCATGCTTCACTTCAAGTATCATTCATTCATGTCATATTGTTATTACGATATCTATTGTCTATGATATTGCATTTTGCCTATGTTCCTATCTTTTGTTGTATTGCATCTTACATACTTAGTACATTCAAACGTACTAACACATACTCTATGCCGACATGATATTACCAATATAGGAACCAAACTCCCATTGAATCTCCTCCATGTGGCTAGACGGATTGTTCAATTTCATTTTTGGTGAGTCCTTAAGTGCAGGGACAATATCTATCTTCTCTCATGCTTATGTTTAGACTATATCATATATATTTAGATTAGCTATTATTATTATTATGAGGGTGAGCCTGGTTGATTATTTGGCCTCCGCTAAGTTCTATGTTTAGAGATGTTATTAGACAAGTATGTAATGATTCTATAATCTTCACTCCCTTTGAATCTCTTGATGTTTTATGAAGTGAAGGTTTTCCCTTAGTCCCTATACCCTTATTTCTATTTTTTTAATTGTGTTAAATTGCTTCCACGACCAAGGATGTGTAATGATATGTTAAGAGGCGTGTTTGGGGTTCCTTTGGATTCCCCATATGCCGTGTCACATCTAGACCGTAGTTTTGGTCATGACATAAGTATTATGGCATTTATACAGCATGGATTTCATGACATATTGATATTACATTTTTTCCTATATATTTCTTTCTATATATGTGACCTTGTCATCTAACAACGATTGTCGATTAATAAGTTCATATGCATTTGCACTCCTGCATACTTTGTGCATTCAAACGTACTAATGCATACTATTTTCCTACATAATCTTACCATGTATGGACTAGAGACTATCTTCATCCACCGTTTGACGGTTAGCTTAGACTACGAGTGTTGCTTGTGATGAGTCCTATCATCCAAGGATGATCCACCTTCTATCTACCTATTATGCAATTTTCACTTATGTCTTTACTTTGAGAGTAAGCTCAGGGACATATCTAGGCCCTCATCATATTCTATGACTTAGTGGCATTTTTTGACATCACGTATACTCTATGTATGGGCTTATATATGGTATCATGCTTATAGAGACTACAATTAAGGATATCTCTTGATGTTGATAATATGATGATATGTTCATGATGAGATGTGGAAATGTGGAAAGTTCTAAGACCCTTCGATCCCCCATAGCGTGAGTCATACTTACCTGCCCCTTAGTTCTTACATACTATGTGCTATGTGCTATGTGCTATGTGAATCCATGCAAATCCCTATCCTCGTGACATCCCCATAGCATGATTTATACTTACCCGTCCCTTAGAACTAGTGATGATTATCTAATTATGCGCTTTTGAACCGATGATATTTATATGAATGCTATGAGGCTTGTTTGGGGACTCTCGGGTTCCCATTCTCTATGTCACTCCTAGGCCCTAGGCCCGGATCATGACACTAGACAACTATTGTAGAATAGGAAAATGCACATCAAAAATAAAGGAACTATTAGTGTATTGTTTATTGGGTGTCACTTTTAGGTTCACAGCGTACATGGGATCATGTCCCTTATTGGTTACCATAGTTTATTAAATCATAAAAACTTCATAATATCAAGATCTTTACATAATATCAAACATGCCTCTAAACATAGTATAGGTGGAGGCTATGGATATGTTTCTAGCTCACCCTCAAATGTAGCCAAATGACATGGTCTTAAAATGCTAATAGAAACTAAATAACATGAGGTAGAATATCACATACCTTGCCATTGAAGAATCAGGACTCACCATATCATCTTAAAATGAACTTCGGAGTCTAGCCACAAGAATTAGAAGTAGAATGAGAATACTCTCTTATATTATAACATAACATAGGCATAGAGTATGCATTAGTACATTGAATGTACTGAGTATGTGAGCAATGCAATGCAATTTGAACCATAATACATATGTAACCATTTCATATATATCATGATAAAAGAGTAGTAGAATCATAAGGCATAAATGAGATCAATGCATAAGTATATCATAAGAATGACATGTAAAACGAAGGGATAAGAATAGTCAAGTAAACTATCATTAGGACCATACATTATGTGGGAAGTAACCGTAATCAATGATAAGACTATACAGGCTATAATATAGAATGTTGATGTCTCCTTATACAACGGAATAAAAGGAATTCACTATAATCTACCGCATTAGAATGAGTGTCACAAGATATTTGGATCTACTAGCAAAACCATATTGATAAAATTAATCATATGATGGAAATATAGTTATGAGACCAAAAGCTTTATGTAAGGACCCCTTGGGTCGAGCTCCCCACAACCAGCCTCATTTGATTTTAAGTCAACATTACACGAAAACATACCATAAAATCATACTGATCATAAATTCAAAAGACTTGCCATGACTTATAATTCATCATAACTTTCATAAATGAGACATATAGGAAAGGCTAGTCATGATGAATTGTCAACGTTGTAATGGGGGAAAGGGACGTAACGTTATGCCGCCTATTTGTATATTGCATTGAATTGTTATGTATTGTGCTTTGTGGGCAGTTGTAAGACTATTATGGCACTAGAACATGATGCACATGATATGTATATAAGAATGTGTATTAGAAAATACGATTAGGGGCAGAAAGGTTGAAAGAATATGCTCGGGTTTATAAATACCCGCTTACTGCCCAAATGTTATTTTTTTTATGAGATTGGTCTACCAAGATGTATCTATTGGCTGTTGATGTTAGTTTGATCACCTTCTATATTATAGATATATATTCAGAGGAAGGAAAAGTTATCTTGAGGTAATAGCGAGGTCGTACAGCGAGGTATGTAAGGCTACTTGAGTTCACATTATTTGGCATGAAACGTAGATCTCTCCTTGGCACATAAAGGCACTTACCAACTCCCACACAACTACTAACTATGTCTCCACTCTTTCACATGTTCATATGCTTCAATACATAGTTACCTTCAAATCTGCATACATACATAGATACTAAGGTACATGGGTTCTTGTTACTAAATAAAGTTCACGAGTTGTTTTATCTCATACGCATTTCATTATTTCTGTAACATACTCTTTTCATTTTTATATTGTCTTGTATGATTATCTACATGTCATATGCTACATATATAGCCCTACAGCTCCAATATTATGACCACCAAAAGAATCATCTCAAAGGTAATTGAAAAGTAAAGTATATTGCTTATTGATGGGTGGTAACCCGAGGGGTGGAAGAAATACCTAGCCAGGGTCGATCCTATCACAGTGGGGGTAGCGCAAGGGTTAAAGAAAAAGCCTAGCCGTGGCCGATCTTGATAAAGATTTTACCACTGCTCAGCTGGTCATTTGTATTACATGTTCTGCACAGATTATGCTGTAAAGGTAAAGTAATAAAAAGAATATAAAGTACATGATCCCACAGTACAAATAAAGGCAGTCTCTTATCCTATACCAGTGCATAGTTTCATTTGAGATATTACATCGTATATAGTATTTCTTGCCTTACATATTTAGTATATTATCTCGTACTATCATCCCTTACGACGGAACTACATTTCATACTATAGGTACGGGTGCTAGTAGATCTCGAGAGTAGGAGTATAGGATATCCAGCTGCTATTACCAAGCTCCATGTTGCTTCAGAGCTTTTTGTGTGTCTAGAGCTTATATTTTTGTATTGTACAGTTAGTTGAGACAGGGCCTGTCTTGACCCTCATCAGATACTTTTTATTATCTAGAGGCTTTTTAGACTATGTAAATTAAAGTATGGTCATGTCTCGTACTTTAAACACCTGACCCCAACAGCCTATCCAAATGAATTTCCTTTTGGCTTTTAATTACTGTTTATTTTCTTAAAGGAATGTCAAATTTAGAAATCCCTGATAATATTTATAGAAGCGCATTGATACAAGTTGTTTCTCCCAATCCTCATCAGCAACGGGTACTAGTCCGTCCTAATAGGACTTTGAGCGTGATAGAAGAGGTATCAGAGCGGGTCATCCTCACGAGTCTACAAAGCTATGTCTGTGTAGAGTCTTGTTTATCGATGTGTTGGGCACCATATTTATAAGCAGGAGGTTATGTGGCATTTAGGAGTTGTTACTTTCTTTTCATTCTTTAGATCGTGCCATAAAGCCAAGTGTAATAGGTGCATTATGTCTAACTCCAAAATTGTTTTATACACCAAGTATGCCAAAAACCAACAAAACAAAGGTAAAGGGAAGGGAGTAGAAGTGGTGGTTGGTATACTCAGTCAGGTGAGACAACTAAATGAGGTTCAAGAGAAGTCTCTGTCACAGACATCTCCAACTTCTCCTGTTCCCGATGAACCCCAAAGTAGTGAAATTTCCCCAGAACTACCTATTAAGGCTACCGTGCATGATCTAAGAAATGTAGTCTAAATATTGACTCATATAGTTACTGGCCAAGGTCAATGATAGGAAAGTCTAGTAATAGGTGCAGGTGGTGCGAATAGGGCAGTTGGCACAAGGATATTTGATTTCCTTAGTTTAGACCCTCTATCCTTCACTGGGTAAGATCCTACTAAAGATTCCAAGACTGTATTGATTAGATTCAGCGCACTTTAGATGTTATGCATGTGAGTGGTACAGAAGCCATCGAGTTATTGATATATAGGTTGAAGGGTATGGCTATATTGTGGTATGAAGCTTAGAAGCAATCTAAGGATATAGATGCACCCCAAACTACCTGGAAGAAGTTCAAAGAGGTATTTCTTGACCATTACTTGCTATTAGAGATCCGAGAGGCCCGTGCAGATCAGTTCTTGAATCTTCACTAAGGGAATATGAGCGTGAGGAAGTATAGCATTCAATTTAATTCCCTGGCCAGGTATGCTCCTAATGTAGTTGCTACTATGACATATAGAGTTAATTGACATATGGATAGATTGGATCACTATTTCTTCGTTGAACAAAGACACGGATATAGCAAGAATGCAAGCTTTTGCACAGAAATTGGAGGATCAGAACAAAGAAGAAGGACACAAATATTGGAAAGTGGGCAGGCCAAAAAGGCCAGATCTACAGGGTACTTTACACTATCCCAAGGTTAGCTTAGGACTCAATTTTCTAATGGATCATCTAGGCCATTGTCCTCCTACTCTGTAGCCGGTGCTCTACCATAACTTCAAGGGTCAAGAAGTAATCATTTTGGTCAACGAGGTGAGGGATAAGGTACACGGATAATAAGATATTCAGTAGGTCAGCAAATGACCCCTAGGCAACCTTGTAAATAGTGTGGAAGAAGTCATTCAGGTATATGTTGTGTTAGGATAGACTCTTGTTATTAGTGTGGTGTGCCAGGGCATATGATAAAAGTTTGCCCGAGAAAGCATATGGCTGATATAGCATAATCTACTAGGTCAGCTATTGTATCATCATTGTTAGTTCCTCGATTAGGTAAGGGTCAACAAGCACCTATGGGTCATGGTAGAGGTGTTAGAGGGGAAGCTATCTCTAGCGGAGTCCAGAATCACACTTATGCTTTAGGGAGTCGGCAAAATTTAGATGCATCATCTGATATGGTCACAAGTATATTATCCATCTTTTCACATAATATATATGCATTAATTGACCCTGGTTCTACACTATTATACATTACCCCACTAGTTGCTGGGAAGCATAAGAGAACACCAAAATTATTGAACCAACCATTTGAAGTGTCCATACCAACCGGTGAATCTATTATAGCTAGAAGGGTTTATTATGACTGTGTAGTAACTGTTTGTGATCATGACACATTGGTTGACCTTATTGAGCTAGAAATGGTGGACATTTACATTATAATGGGTATTTATTGGTTAGCTTCTTGCTATGCCACCGTAGATTTCCAAACTAAGACAGTGTACTTCCACTTTCCAAATGAGGCAATTCTTGAATGGGAAGGCAATGTTGGGGCACCAAAGGGGAAGTTTATCTCTTATTTAAAGTCCAGAAAGATGATATCCAAGGGGTATATATGTCATTTAGTTAGAGTGAGGGATATGGAGGCAGAATCACCAACTCTTCAATCAGTTCCGATAGTGAATGAATTTGTTGATATGTTCTATGAAGACCTTCTAGGTTCACCTCCAGAACTAGAATTAGATTTTGGTATTGACTTACTTTCAGGCACTCAACCTATTTCCATACCTCCATATAAAATGGCCTCGGCAGAGTTGCGTAAATTAAAAGAGCAGTTAAATACTTATTGGAGAAAGACCTAGTGTGTCCCCATGGGGTGCACTAGTGTTATTTGTACGTAAAAAGGATAGAACCTTGAGAATGTGTATCAACTATCAAAAATTGAATAGGGTGACAATTAATAATAAATGCCCCCTCCCTAGGATTGATGATTTATTTGATCAATTACAGGGTGTCAAATGCTTTTCAAAAATTGATGTGAGATCAAGGTATCACCAAGTGAGGGTAAAGAAGGAAGATATACCCAAGACAGCTTTCAGAACATGCTATAGTCACTTCGAATTTCTTGTTATGCCATTTGGGATAATGAATGCACCAATAGTTTTTATAGATCTGATGAATAGGTTATTTAAGCCATTCTTAGATATGTTTGTAATAGTATTTACAGATGATATTTTGGTATATTCAAGATCAGAAGATGACCACGCAAATCACTTACAACAAGTGTTACAGGTTCTTCATGATCAGTTGTATGCCAAGTTTTTTAAATGTGATTTTTGGCTAAAATCAGTGGCATTCTTTGGTCATATTGTATCTGATGAGGGGATAAGGGTTGATTCACAAAAGATAGAGGCTATGAAAGATTGGCTAAGACCAATAACACCCATGGAAGTTCGGAGCTTCCTAGCTTTGGCAGGTTATTATAGGAGGTTTGTTGAAGGTTTTTCATCTATTTCTGCACCTCTAACAAAGTTGACACATAAGGCGACCAAGTTCCAATG
>JAOTQJ010142529.1:0-36736 GCA_025642045.1 Solanum sejunctum
ACATCCGACCCCCCCTCATCCCGCAATGAGCGGGAGCCTTTTGAGGCACTGGGGTATGTTGATGATGATGATGATGAACTATTACATACAACTTTAGTCAGATTTTAGTAATGTTATTTACATGGAGTAACGAGTGTGTAGACTGTATCAGCAAATCCATGATCCAACTGATGAACTTCAGTTCTCAATTCTCATATTCGTTACAGAAGGTCAGATATGAGTGTAGAACGTCATCTGAAATGTCTTCTCCAGGTATATCCTCCGAGAGATCAACATAAAGTACTTGTCAGTTGGTTATAGATGTATCATTTCTTTGAACACTCTAATTCATACTTGGCTATGTTTGTAATCTGTGTTTGCACCACCTTTTTCAAGTTATTCTAGATTTTGAATATGTTATCTCCAAGGCATTATTGAAAACATGCAAGAAGCTAGAGTTAATTAATTTCAATGTTTTTGGGCTCCGTTAAAACTTGGATTTCCAGGTCTGATGGGCTTGTCAGTCCTAGCAAGAGATAAAGCAAAATTTATGCCTAATGTTGTTCCACACTTCAAGATCTACAGAAATATTACGGGAGAGCCTGGGCATCCTTGCATGAATGTGTCAACTCAGATGGTAGATAGGACTGAAAAGAGTTTGGAACGTCATTACAAGTAGGTGTGGTTTGGCACAGTAATTAATGGGATAGGGTTGGAAGCACTAAATGCGAGATGATGTCATTTGTCGTCATACTCACCGGATGCAGTGATTTTGTTGCACACGTGAATGGCAGTAGAACTTGACATCATTAGTCCTAGAAAATTGTTCACATTCTTGCGGGATGGGACAATCGTTTCACTTGAACCTTGGTGGACCAACTACTGACTTGCCATTAAATACCCCATGCACTATGTGACGAGCCGTTCTAATTCTGCCCGAAAATGCCTTAGAAATGTCTATGGCAAGCTGGAGCATTCCGAAATTCTCTAGAATTCCCTAGAGAAAGGTAGATCTTGCAAGAAGGTCCTGGGAGCTTCTAGAAGACTCAAGAGAAGTCTTGAGATGTAAATATCTTAGATATTTATGTAGGAATTCTCTAGAAGAAGATTTGTAGCCAATGGATCAAAGTGATCCTAGCCATTCATTTAGGAAGGGGACTAGCATAAATACCACTCCTTAGGCTTGCATTTTCATCAACAATCAAGGAAAGCAAATCACAATCAAAGCATTGTAAAGCTTCCAAGTTCTCTAATACAAAGTTCTTTCTTTGTTCCTCAAGATTTTCCTAGTTCATTCGTAAAGTCTTTTGCTTAGTCTTTCAAAGTTCTGTTAAGCATTAGGGTTAGGCTAACTAGCACCTTAGTAGAAAGAGTTCGCTAAGTTGCACGGTCCGTGACAGTTGGTATCAGAGCGAAGGTTCGAAAACCGTCGGAACATCAAGAGGAATGGAAGGTGGAAGCGAGATCACCTAAGTCAGTAAGGAGAAGTCCAAGGTCTAGAGGTCTCGATCTAGGGAGGCCATGGTGGAGATTGAGACACGGCTAGCCAAGGTTGAACTAGCCATGGCCGACGGGCAGAAAAAGTTCAAGGAGGCCGACTAGAAGTTTGAGGAGGTCGAACAAGGCCTAGACGGATTGCGAGAGGAGATATAATCCGCCATGAACCCAAGTCCTGGCCCAATGTCTTGACAGTGTGAAGACCATGGAGGAGACACATAAGGCAGAGATTTCTTCAATGAGGGAAGAGCTAGGGAGGCTTTTGCGCAAGCTGGAGAACAAGGAGGAGGAGGTTAGCCTGTGCAAAAAGGCTCTTGCCCAAGGGAATCTGACTACATCCGAGGTAAGGACTACTCCTTCCAAGTTAGATGTTCCACGACCCAAGTCTTTCAAAGGGTCGAGAAATGCGAAGGAGTTAGATAATTTCATCTGGAGCATGGAGCAGTACTTTAGGGCGCTCGCCATGACCGACGAAGCCCTAAAAGTTAATATGGCCAGTCTCTACCTCGAAGACACCGCGATGGTGTGATAGAGAAGGAGACAGGGGGACATTGAAAGAGGCACTTGCTCTATTAGAACTTGGGCAGAGTTCAAGGCCGAACTCAAGAAAAAGTTCTACCCCAGCAACGTTGAAGAAAAGGCCCGTGGCAAGCTGAGGCGACTGCAACACAAGGGAAGCATACGGGAGGACATAAAGGAGTTTACTGAGGTACTTCGTGAGATCCCCAATTATCTTGATAAGGAAGATTTCTTTGCCTTCATGGATGGTTTACACAGTGAGCCAGATTTTGAGATCCAAAGACGAGGGGCTCAAGACTTGACCGCTGCTATCTCTATTGTCGAGTCCCTTATTGAGTTCGAGAAAGTGGAGAAACCTAAACCAAGGGACAACGGCGGTAAGGGAAAGAGTGGGGGAGACCCACATCGTAGTAAAAAGACAACAGAGAAAGACCCCCGATTAGATGCTTCTTTTGTGAAGGGCCACGTGAGGGAATGCCCTAACAAGAGTAAACTCTCGGCCTTGATTGAGGAGCGTGAATAAGAGGAAGCCGAGATAGAGGACCTACGACTCCTCAGTGCCATCAAGGCGAAGGTAGAGGTGCCCAAGAACGAAAAGAAGGGGAGGTTATTTGCAGAAGCCAAGATCAGAGAGAACACCGTGAAGGCACTAGTTGACACGGGAGTCGACAGCAACTTCCTCACCCTTCAAGAGGCCAAGAGGATGGGCATCCGTTATGAGACAGATTGTGGGTGGCTGAACGGAGTCAATTCTGCTCCAACTGAGACCTTTGGAGTTGCCCGGAATGTAAAGGTCAACTTAGGAAATTGGAACGGCCACATTAACTTCTCCATAGTAACCATGCACGATTATCCACTTGTCTTGGGTATTGAGTTCATGGACCAAGTCAAGGCCGTCCCAATTCCCTTTACGAACTCACTGTGTATCTTGTAGAAGGGTAACACTCATCCAGTCCCACTAGAGCGGGAAATCCGACTCCAAGAGAAGCAGATTTCAGCTATGCAACTCACCAAAGGAGTGAAGAAGAAGGAGCCAACCTACCTCGTAGCCTTGAAGGAAGAAGTTGTTCCTCCAGCCGAAGAACTGCCCAAAGGAGTTAAGCACGTCTTGGAGGAGTTCAAAGACGTGATGCCGCCCGATCTGCTGAAGAGGTTACCACCAAAGAGGGAGGTAGACCACAAGATAGAGCTGGTACCAGGTGCCACTCCGCCTGTGGCAGTGCCATATCGCATGGCGCCTCCGGAGCTTGAAGAATTGCGGAGGCAATTAAAGGAATTGATGGACATGGGCTATATTCGTCCATCAAAAGTGCCCTGTGGAGCACCGATCTTGCTTCTAGAAGAAGCCTGATGGATCACTCCGGTTATGCATGGACTATCGGGTGCCCAACAAGATTACGGTCAAGAACAAGTACCCAATCCCACTCATTACCGATCTTTTTGATCAACTTGGTCAAGCACGGTGGTTTACCAAGTTGGATCTGCGGTTCGGATACTACCAAGTGAGGATTGCCGAGGGGGATGAATCCAAGACCGCATGCGTCACGAGGTGCGGTTCATATGAATTCCATGGACTTCATCACATGCCTACCAAAATCAGAGTGGTGCAGCAACATTATGGTCGTCGTGGACAGGTTCAGCAAGTACGGAGTATTCATACCAGTCCTGACCAAGTTCAACACTGAAGATGCTGCCCGATTATTCTTCAAACATGTGGTGAAATATTAGGGCATTTCGAAGACCATAGTCAGCGATCGGGACACCCGTTTCACGGGAAGATTCTGGATGGAGCTCTTCAAAATCTTGGGGTCTGAGCTCAATTTTTCCACAAGCTTTCACCCACAAACGGATGGCCAAACGAAGAGGGTGAATGCTTTACTGGAGCTATACCTGTGGCACTATGTAAGTGCCAACCAGAAGGATTGGCCCGAACTTCTGGATATCGCTCAGTTTTCATACAACCTGCAGAAAAGTGAGTTGACTGGTCAAGTCCATTCGAGCAGGCAATGAGGCAGCAACCAATGACACCACAAACTATAGTCATTGGTTATAAGGGGCCAAATCCTTCAGCTTACAAATTTGCCAAGGGATGGCATGAGAAGTCAAACTTGGCAAGAGCGTACTTGACAAAGGTCGTGCAGAAAATGAAGAAATGGGCTGATGCTAAGAGAAGACATTTGGAGTTCGAGGAAGGAGACTTAGTCATGGTGAAGCTCCTTCCTCATCAAAGCCGACAATTGGTCAAGGTGCACAAGGGGCTAGTGAGATGCTATGAGGGGATGTTTCCCATGGAGAAAAGCATTGGTAAGCTAGCCTACCTCTTGACCCTACCCTCGCACTTGGAAATGCATCCTGTCTTTCATGTAAGTCTGCTGAAGCTGTACCATCAAGATGAGGATGATCCAAGCCGGGGTGAGTTAAAGAGAGCACCGACAACCATCACCATGGTGCCAAAACGAGAAGTGGAAGAAATTCTTGTGCATCGCGTCATTCCCAGACGGGGGACTCATCCCAGCTACACCAAGTACTTTATAAAATAGAAGGGATCTCCCGACAGTGAAGCTAGCTGGGAACATGAACTTACATTATGGGACTACCAAGACCTCATCAAAGCCTACAAGGAGGACGCGCCGAGGATGTTGCCAGATTGAGTGGGGGAGAATGTGATGAGCCATTCTAATTCTGCCCGAAAATGCCTTAGAAACGTCCATGGCAAGTCGGAGCACTTCGGAATTCTCTAGAATTCCCTAGAGAAAGGTAGATCTTGCAAGAAGGCCCTGAGAGCTTCTAGAAGACTCAAGGGAAGTCTTGAGATGTAAATATCTTAGATATTTATGTAGGAATTCTCTAGATGAACATTTTTAGCGATTGTATCAAAGTGATCCTAGCCATTCATTTATGAAGGGGACTAGTATAAATACCACCGCTTAGGCTTGCATTTTCATCAACAATCAAGGAAAGCAAATCACAATCAAAGCATTGTAAAGCTTCCAAGTTCTCTAATATAAAGTTCTTTCTTTGTTCCTCAAGATTTTCCTAGTTCCGTCGTAAAGTCTTTTGCTTAGTCTTTCAAAGTTCTGCTAAGCATTAGAGTCAGGTTGACTAGCAACTTAGTAGAAAGAGTTTGCTAGGCCGCACGGTACGTTGGAATTTTACGACCAAGTCCGTGACAACTAGGGTGGTGAAGTTAAGTTTAAAAGGAGTTACATTATGCACAAGAAGCTCCAGTTGGAGAAGGGCTCTCTGGAATCTAAAGAGTTGCTGGTAGTTTCCCCGTATTCTTGTTGTTTCTACGTTTCGAATTTATTTGCCATAAAATCGATGTCAGCCTGTTGTTTTCTCTTGGCATAAACTCGGAAGTGCCCACTGCAAAAGCCTTGTTCAGGTGCATGATTGTTGTATATATTTGAAAATTTGAAAGATCAGATTATTATTACCATGCACTTGGTTTGATGGTGTTAGGTGAAGATTTTTTGTTTTTGTTTTTACTAACGTCATGTTTGGCATCTTTGATGTCCACCCAATCCTTTTAACTCTGAAAAACTTTTTGTTCTTAATTTTATAATTTTTGGGTGATGAGGATGTGTCATATTATATTTACATGAGGAAAAGGTAAAACGATTGTCCTTAAATCATGAAAATTTTAAATAAAATGTCCTTCATTGCCCCTATTGCTAATACTTCAATTAAAAAAATGCTTCTATTGTTGCTTAATTGGTCAATAATAGTTTTTTCGAACAAAAATGTATTATTTCTTTATTTTTGTAAACACATTCAATACTAATAAAATATTGCTTTTAGAGAAGAAAAAAAAGGGTAAAATATACCCTTCAACTTTAGGATTTTTTAATTTACAAATGAAGTAAAATCATACGAAACGAAAAAGATAAATACAGATATTCCTCATTAAAAACGTAGTGCATATGCTTGTGTCCAACCATGTGTATAGATTTAAAAAAATTAAAAATTGGCTTTTAAATTTCATAAATGTCACGTGATATGAAATATTTGCTTAATTCATTTTTTTTGGCATTTTACACAAATCTCATACATCGTAGAGCTAATTTTAATTAATACTAACTTTTTTAAAATTATCAAAAAAAAAATTTTTTTAATATAAAAAACTAAATCAGTGATACATATCAAAAAGGTAGGAGCATTAAGAAATTTTAATTATGATATATGGAGAAATATGGATTGTAATTTGTATCAATAAGTGTTGTAGTTTTGTATCATTTAAGAGATTTTTATAATTTTTTAAAAAGTAGAAATTTTTGAAATTATATAAATATATATTGTGTATTTGTCTAATTTTTAGTTCAATTTTTTCCCACCCAAATGAGAAAAATGAGTTGAGAAGCCCAGTTAAGTCTTTAATAAAATAAAAGAGGTAAGTGGTCGCGTCTTGGTTTCCTTTTCTTTTCTTTTTTTTTAGTTTTTAATATTAATTAAATTAAAAAAGGTCAACTTTTAATATATTGGATCTACATTCCCTTTTTAACATTACGGACTCCTTTAGTACCCTGTAAGTTGGAAAGTCAAAATAAATGTCACGATCCAAGTCTAGGGTTTAGACATGATACAACGCAAGGGAAACCAAAACAAGTCTCTTAGAACTTCATTACACATCCTTGGTCACAGAAGCAATAGATACAACATAAAAGAATAAGAATAGGGGCAACGGGACTATGGGAAAGCTTGCACAACATCATAATCAAGAGATAAGAGACACACTTATATCTTAGACATCGAGAATAATAGAGTCAAGGCTCTTAGTATAGATACACAACATGTCCAACAAACACCTCTATACATAGATAAGAGCAGGGGCCAAGACAAAGTAATCGAGCTCACCCTCATAGTCAAATAGAATGTAAAGTAAAGTGTCTCAATACAAGGTAATAGAACATAGACCAAGGTGCCCGAAATGGAGGATTCACCAACTTGATTGAATAGCATCGACTAGCCACGTGGAGAAGGATGATCAATGTGGGCATCGACTCCTACAGAGTATGCGTTAGTACGTTTGAACGTACTAAGTATGTAGAGTGCACTGCAATAAGGATTAGGCATCACAATCAAAATGCATAGCAATAGTCATTAGCCATAATATAGCAATATGGCATGTATGATCAATGCATAAGTAAACATGCTTAAGTAACTCATGCTCATATAGGATATCATTTGTGAAGACTAGACCAAATTAGATTTCCAAAGTATAAACCCCTTTGTCGATTGATGATGATCTCACCCATCACCCTGGTGGTGTGGTACAAACCCCTCACATGGTTGATGATAATCACACCTTATCACCTTGGTGGAGAAGTACAAACCTCTCACATGGTTTGATGAGTACAACCCCCTAGCACGATTATCCGGGCTATTAGTCTCCCGAATTGGGCATGGTCTAATGCAACACTTTATATAAAGTATATCATATATATAATCTCATTTCATCATCGTATAGTCATTCATATCATATCTTATGTTATGGACCTTCAACTCCTCAAGAAACACATCCGAACATTTTATCAAACACTTTGAGGGTGTGTAATGCTAGAAAAACCTTGAAATTTAGAGATGAAATCATGAAAGAAAATCCATTGTAAAATCATCAATCAACACCTTGCAACACCCTCAAGCAATATACATTAAAACCCCTCATCAAATCTTATAATAGATCAAAGATTTATAGCTCAAAACATAGCAAAATAGTCACAACTTTACATAGCTTTAACATAATGTGCAATGAATTTCATAAATATGCAAGACCCATTTGTAAATCAACTTTAAATCATGTAATTTGATTAAAAGGAGGCTTGGGTATCATGGGTGAAAGGAACCCATAAAAGAAACTCACATACCTTAGCTTAGAGATGATCTTGGTGAAAATTAGAGATGGAGGCTTGAAGCTTGAAGAAGAACCTTGAAGGAAAATCTTAGCTTGGGATGAGGGTATGAGTTTGGTGAGTGAAAATATGACTAAGTGTTTGAGTGAGTTTTGAAAAATGTTTTGGATGATATGAGGGTGAAATAAGGCTAAATAGGAGTAAAAACATGTTTGGGAATACTTAGGTCCAAGACCCAAAAGCCTTGGACCGAGATAGAAATCACTGACAATAAAATACACAAGTTCGCGTCTGGTCCGTCAACGCGGACCTATCGCGGAGGTCAAATTAACACTTGTCTGTGGCAGCCGCGCGTCATGGTTCTATCGTGGATCATTTCTGAAAATTAAATTTTTGAACATTTGAAATTGTGATTCGATTGCTCTAAAATCGGGGTTAGACCTTTTTTCCCTAATTTGACCTCCTGAACAAGAATATGAAGTTAGATTTTTGAAATAGCAAATCGATTTTGAGATATATGAAATTTAAAATTTCGGGCATTTCGAGGCACGTATTCGGGCACTTTTTGAGGTCTTTTCAATATCTCTCCCTTGGGAACATTCGTCCCGGAATGTAAAAGAGACGTACAAGACAAGAACTATGATAAACAAACTAGCTCCAACTAAAGTGCAACATTATATTTAAAATACCATTTTCAAGATCTCAACATAAGTGTAAAATCATTATAAACTTGCCAACTTAAACATGAATACATATGAATGGCCTAGGGATGAAACATAAGACTTGAATCACTTAGGGGACTTAGAATTAGTACCTTAGGCTTGAGTGGAGTGGAAAATATTAGGATACCACTTTCACATGTCTGCTTCGACCTCCCAAGTAGCACTTTTGATTTGTTGGTTCCTCCAAAGGACCTTAACAGATGTCACCTTCTTGTTCCTCAATCTCTTCACTTGCCTATCTAGGATCCGACTTGGAACCTCCTCATAAGTCAAGTTATCCTCAATAACTCCCACAATATCAGGAGTCACAATAGCATTAGGATCACCAATACATTTCCTCAACATAGAGACATGAAACAACGGTAAACCAAATTCATTTCACTAGGCAACTTAAATTCATAAGCTACCTTGCCAACCCTCCTTATCACCTCATAGGGACAAACATACCTTGGACTCAACTTCCCCTTTTTACCAAAATGGATCACACCTTTCATTGGAGAAACTTTCAGATAGACCCAATTCCCCACTTTGAGTTCAAGATCTCCTTTTCTTACATCAGTGCAAGATTTTTGGCAACTTTGAGTTGTTCTCAACCTTTCCCTAATCATCTTAACCTTCTTAAGAGCCTCCATAACTAGATTCGATCCTAATAAGGCCACCTCTCTAACTTCAAACCAACCAATTGGTGACCTATAATGTCTCCCATAAAGAGACTCAAAAGGAGTCATATCGGTACTAGAGTGATAACTATTATTGTAGGCAAACTTAATCAACGGAAGATGGTCATCCTAACTACCCCTCAACTCCAATACACAAGCCCTTAGCATGTCCTCAAGGGTTTGAATTGTCCTTTTGGCTTAGCCATCCGTTTGAGGGTGAAAAGTCGTACTAAGGTGAACTTTTGTACCAAGACCCTTTTGAAAAGAGCTCCAAAAGTGTAAAATGAATTATGAACCATGATTTGGTATGATGGACAAAGAAACCCCATGCAATCTCACTAACTCATGGATGTACAACCTCTTCAGCCCCATATATGGTCTTAACCGGTAGAAAGTGAGCCAATTTCGTCATCCTATCAACCACCACCCAAAGAGAATCAAAACCTTTCCTAGTCTTAGGCAACCCAACCATAAAATCCATATTAATCACCTCTCACTTCCAAGTGGGAATCTCTATGTCTTGGGTTAGGCCACCGGCCTTTGATGTTCAGCTTTAAATTGTTGACAATTATGGCAATCGGAGATGAATTTGGCAATGTCCCTCTTCATACCTCCCCACCAATACACATCCCTTAAGTCTCTATACATTTTGGTGGAACAGGAGTGGATAGAATAAGGAGAATTATGGGTGTCATCAAGAATTTTCTCCCTTAAACTATCAACACAAGGCACACACAACCTACGTCAGTACCTAAGGGCACCATCTCCCCCTTGGGAGAAAACCTCTGCCTTGCCCTCTTTCATCAATGCCTTCAGTTCAAGCAAGGAGGAGTCAAGATCTTGTTTTGCTATCACATCATCAACCAAGGAAGATTTAGAACCATCAACAACAACACCATCACCCACCTTTTCCAACCTAACCCCCAATATAGCCAATCCTTTCTAGCCATTTCCCTGTCACCACCCTCAACATAAGCTAGGCTACCCATGGATACCTGACTCAAAGCATCCGCCACCACATTTGCCTTACCCGAGTGATAGTGCACGCTTATGTCATAATGTTTGAGAAGTTCTAGACACCTTCTTTGTCTCAAGTTGACATCTTTTTGAGTGAAGACATATTGGAGGCTCTTATGATTGGTGAACACATCAACATGCACCCCATACAAGTAATGATGCCAAATCCTTAATGCAAACACCACGACGGCCAATTCAAGGTCATGGGTAGGGTAGTTATTTTCATGCATTTTGAGTTGTTTAGAAGCATAGGCTATGACCTTACCATTTTGCATTAGCAGACAACCCAAACCAACTCTAGATGTATCACAATACACAACAAAACCCTCAAGCCCATCCAGTAGTGACAATATAGGAGTAGATATAAGCCTATCCTTCAATGTTTGGAAGCTTCTCTCACATTCATCGATCCACACAAACTTAACCTTCTTTTTTTAGTCAATTTTGTCATAGGTGAAGCAATGGAGGAGAACCCATTCACAAACCTTCTATAGTAGCCCGCAAGGCCCAAGAAGCTCCTAATATCTAACGGGGTCAATGGTCTAGGCCAATTTTTAATCACATTGATATTCTTAGGATTCACTTTTATACCATCCCCCGACATCACATAACCCAAGAATGCAACCTCCTTCAACCAAAATTTACATTTATCATATTTGGCATATAATTTCTCTTCCTTTAATCTTTGCACACAACCCTCAAATGTCCCAAATGCTCCTCCCTACTATGTGAATAGATCAAAATATCATCAATGAACACCACAACGAAAGAATCAAGGTAGGGTTTGACGACCCTATTCATTAGGTCCATGAAGATGGTAGGTGCATTAGTCAACCCAAATGACATCACAACAAACTCATAATGCTCATATCTAGTTCGAAAGGCTGTCTTAGAAACATCACACTCCCTCACCCTCACTTAATGATACCCAGGCCGAAGATCAATCTTAGAAAAAAAGCTAGCCCCTTGCAATTTTTCAAACAAGTCATCAATACTTAGAAGGGGATGTCTATTCTTCATAGTGGCCCTATTGAGTTATCGGTAATTAATGCACATTCTAAGTGACCAATCTTTCTTTTTCACAAACAACACCGGAGCACCCCAAGGTGATTGACTAAGTCTAATAATTCCCTTTTTCAACAAATTTCAATTGCTCTTTCAACTCATTCAACTCCGTCGGGACCATACGGTAAGGGAAGATGGAGATAGGTCGAGTATCGGGAAGGAGATCTATGCCAAATCTATCTCCCTTTCGGGAGGGACACCGGGGAGGTCATTTGGGAAAACATCAAGAAACTTATTTACAATGGGGGCCGACTCAACGGAAGGGACTTTGGACTCCACATATATTTTTAACCATCACAGGATGGTAAAGACCCCCTTATAGATCAACTTATGGGCTTTAATGTATGAAATAAATCTATCCTTGATCACCACATCTTAACTTTCCCACCCAAGGACAAGTTCATTAGGAAATTGAAATTTACCCTATGGGTTCTATAATCAATAGAAGTATAGTAGGCATGCAACTAACCCATTCCAAGAATGACATCAAAATCCACCATGTGCAATTCAACAAGATCACAAAGCAAGAACTTATGCAAAATACAAATAGGACAATCCCTATAAACTTTCCTAGCAACAATAGAGACACCAATAGGAGCAGACACTTCATATGGCTCATGCAACAATTGGGGGACAACATAGAACTTTTTAGCAACAAAAGGGGTAATAAGGGAAAGAGTGGCACCCAGATCAATCAAAGCATATAGATAAGTCAAAGATTTTCAACATACTGGTAACAACATCGGGAACCTCACCTACCCTTTGCCTCCCATGTAGAGCATAAAATCGATTGTGCCTTGGTAAACCACCTTAAGGACCACCTCTACCCAATGAGATTGCATTAGCACCCTGGACTTTGCCACGGTTTCTTGGACAATCTAACTTCTTGTGCCTAAGCTCCACACAGCCAAAGCATGCACTAGAATCTTTCAAACATGGGCCTCTATGATTCCTTCCACATTTAGGACACACATCAATAGGAGCCACACCACCAACACCTTGTGGCTGGGGGAAGTCATTGGCAAACCCCCTATTAGTAGCACGAAGAGGCCTTGGCCCTTGATGAAATCTAGCACCCTTTTAGTATTTACCCTTAAATCGAGCCCACTTGGCCTTATTCCCCCTTCCTTTTCTCGACTTTCTTCCTCCATTTTCTCGATATAGGTCATAAACTGAGACAAGTCCATGTCACTAATTAGCAAGGTGGATCGGCATTCTTCACTTACCACGTCGGAGACCCCCATCATAAACTTGTTCATCCTAGACCTAGGATCGGCCACCAAATGAGGAGCATACTTTGAAAGTTGATTAAACTTGAGGGCATACTCCCTCACACTCATTGCACTTTGTTTTAAGTTCATAAACTCTGCCAACTTTGCTTCCCTAAGCTCAAGAGGGAAAAATCGGTTAAGGAAAGCCAATTTGAACTCCTACGAAAGCACCACATTACCAATCGCCTTCTCACCATTCCATTGATCATATCATATTTGAGCTACCTCTTTGAGTTGGTATGCCGCCAACTCCGCTTTTTCATTTGGCCTAACATTCATGATATTCAAGATTTTGTAGACCTCATCAATGAACTCTTATAGATCTTCATCCATCTTTGACCTATAGAAAATCGGCGGATTCATTCTCATGAAGTCTCTTACCCTAGCTCCCAAGGTAGTAGCATGAGGGGCTTGGGCCCCTTGATTGACTTGGTTGGCCACAACTTGGGCAAGATTAATGAGAGCATCCCGGAGTTCACCGTGGTAGGTTGTTCCTCAGGCATTTAGGCCCTTCGTCCTTGAGTGTTTGCCATGATCTAGCATAGCAAAGAACATTCGTTAGGGGAAAAACTTATCACCACACTATAGCACGACTTAGAACATGAAGAAGGAAAACATTTCCTGAAATGTCTCATAGCCTTCTATTCATAGTCATGGAGAGCTTCACAACCATGAATAGGACTCTAATCAACGTTGTGTTTTGGACTCCGAGGATCTATCAACCTAGTGCTCTGATACCAAGTTTGTTTCGACCCAAGCATAGGGCCTAGATGTGACACAACACAAGGGGAACCCAAACAAGCCTCTTAGAATCTCATTACATATCCTTGGTCGTAGAAGCAATAAATACAACATAAAAGAATAATAATAAGGGCAACGGGACTAGGGAAAAGCTTGCACAACATCACAATCTAGAGATAAGAGACACACTCATATCTTAAACATAAAAAATAATAGGGTCAAGGCTCTTACCATAGATACATAACATGTCCAACAAATACCTCTATACATAAATAAGAGTGGGGGCCAAGACAAAAAAATCAAGCTCACTCTCACAATCAAATAGAATGTAAAGTGTCTCAATACAAGGTAATAGAACATAGACCAAGGTCCTCGAAATGGAGGACTCACCAACTTGCTTGAATAGTACTGACTAGCCACGTGGAGGAGGAGGATCAACTTGGGCACCGGTCCCTACATGGTGATATCATGTAAGCATAGAGTATGTGTTAGTGTGTTTGAATGTACTAAGTATGTAGGTGCAATGCAACAAGGATTATGCATCACAATCAAAATGCATAACAATAGGCAATAGGCATAATATAGTAATATGCCATGTATGATTAATGCATTAGTTAACATGCTTAAGTAACTCATGCTCATATAGGATATCATTTGTGAAAACTAGACCAAATTAGATTTTCAAAGTATAAACCCCTTGGTTGGTTGGTGATGATCTCACCCCATCACCCTGGTGGTGTGGTACAAAACCCTCGCATGGTTGATGATAATCACACCTTATCACCCTAGTGGCGAAGTAGTTTGTTGATTACAAACCCCACCTAGGTTGATGAGTACAAACCTCCACCTTGGTTATCCTAGCTCTTAGTCCCCCAGATTGGGCATGGCTTAATGCAACACTTTGTATAGAGTATATCTTATACATAAGCTAATTTTATCATCATATAGTCAATTGATATCATATCTCATATGTTGGACCTTCAACTCCTCAAGAAACACATCCAAACATTTTATCAAATACTTTGACAGTGTGTAATGCTAGAATAAAATCTTGAAATATAGAGATGAAATCATGCAAGAAAATCAATTTGTCAAACCATCAATCAACACCTTGCAACATCCTCAAGAAATATACATCAAAACCTCTCATCAAATCTTACAATTGATCAAAGATTTATAGCTCAAAATATAGCAAAACAGACATAACTTTACATAGCTTTAACGTAGTTTGTAGTGAATTTCATAATATGCAAGACCTATTTGTAAATCAACTTTAAGTTATGCGATTTGAGTAAAAGGAGGCTTGGGTATCATGGGTAAAAGGAACCCATGAAAGAAACCCACATACCTTAGCTTAGAGATGATCTTGGTGAAGATTAGAGATGGAGGCTTGAAGCTTGAAGAAGAACCTTGAAGGAAAACCTTAGCTTGGGATGAGGGCTTGGGACTTGAGTTTGGGGAGTGAGAATATGTTTAAGTGTTTGAGTGAGTTTTGGAAAATGGTTTGGATGATATGAAGGTGAAATAAGGCTAAACACGGGTAAAAACACATTGGGGAACACTTGGGTCCAAGACCCAAAAGTGTTAGATCGAGATAGAAATCACTAGCAACAAAATAAATAGTTCCACGTCAGGTCTGCATACAGACCTATCGCCGAGGTCAAATTAACACATATCTATGATAGTTGCACGTTGCGGTGCTATCGCGGATCGTTTCTAGAAATTGAATTTTTGGAAATTTGAAATTGGATTTGATTGCTCTAAAATTAGGGTTAAGAACCTTTGGCCCCTAATTTTGACCCCCTGAATAAGAATATGATGTAAAATTTTTGAAATAGCAAACGAATTTTAAGATATGTGAAATTTAAAATTCCAGGCATTCTATGGCACGTATTTGGGTACTTTTCGGGGTCATTTTAATAAAGTTGTAGCAAAATTTAGATGTGATTTATTTTAGAGGTCATAGATGGTTTTTTGTGGTTGGCACCTGACACTTGAAAAGTATTTGGGAAAAATCTTGAGGAACCATGAGTGCTTTATACAAGTCATATATTGATCCAAGATTCGTAGATAGAGGTCGTAGATGAGTCAATCATGTAAGGCCTCTGAACTTCGGTCTATGATTGAACAGGATGAGTCATGATTTAGTCTATGAGTCGTATATCAGGCTTGTAAATTGGGTCCTAAATATTTCATTCATCCCAGCACAACCAAAATGTATAGAGACTTGAGGGAGATTTATTGGTGGAATGGGATAAAGAAGGACATTGCTTAATTTTTGTTTGAATGCAGGTTAAAGCTGAACACCAAAGGTCGGGTGACCTAGCTGAGGACTTTGATATTCCTACTTGGAAGTGGGAAGAGATCAATATGGACTTTGTAGTTGGGTTTCAAAGAAAAAAAAGCTCTTTGACTCCATATGGGTGATAGTTGACTGCATAATGAAATCAGCTCATTTCTTGCTTGTCACTACCACATTCAGTGCTGAGGACTACGCCCACTTGTATATCTAAGAGTTGGTGAGGTTGCATGGAATTCATTTATCCATCATATCAGATCGTGGATTTTAATTCACTTCTCTTTTTTAAAATTCTCTCCAAAGAGGACTGAGTACTAGAGTAAAGTTGAGTACGACATTTCATCCTCAAATCATTGAGCAAGCCGAAAAGGGCTATTCAAACTTTGAAAGATATATTGACAGCTTGCGTGGTGGAATTCAAGGGAAGTTGGGATGAAAATTTGCCACTTGTTGAGTTTGCCTACAACAATAGCTTTCATGTAAGTATTAGAATGGCATCATTCAAAGCATTGTACGATAATCATCCATTGGGTGTTTCAAAGTCGGTGAGGTGGCATTACTAGGACCGGAATTGGTGATGAATGTTATGAAGAGAATTAAAAGTATAAGGGAGAAATTGCAAGTAGCCTAAAGCTGACAAAAGTCCTACTCAAATGTAAGAAGAAGGGAACTTGAGTTCCATGTCGATGACTAGGTCTATTTGTAGGTATTTTCAATGAAAGGTGTTTTTTGATTCGGTAAGAAAGGGATATTGAGTCATAGATATATGGGATCTTACAAGTGGTGAGGAGAGTGGGAAAGTAGCGTATGAGTTGGAACTACCTAACGTGTTGCACTTGATTCATTCAGTCTTTCATATATTGATATTGAGGAAACTCATGGGTGACCCAAGTTCCATAGTTCCTTTGCATGAAGTGAACATTGTAGATGATTTGAGTTATGAAGAGGTACTGATTGAAATTCTAGACCGAAAAGTAAAGAAGCTAAGGAACAAGGAAGTCGCATCCATCAAGGAACTTTGGAGGAACCAACAAGTTGAGGGTGCTACGTGGGAACTAAAAGCGAATATAATGAAGCGTTATCCACATCTATTCTACTCACTAAAGCCTAAGATACTAAGAAATTCTTCAAAAACCTCGAGTCTCATGCATTCTAGTTTTCCATCATGTATCCATTTATTTTTATGTTTATGGATTGTTTTGAGACATGCTTTAAAGTATGAAATTTGAAATTTTTGAGAAATCATGCTTGACTTGGTTTTTTCCATTGGGTTATTAGTTGCTAGTTCACTCCTTAGAACCTACCTTTTAAGTACATTCAGGGACGAATGTTCCCAAGGGGTAGATATTGTAACGACCCCAAGTTTAAGAGCACTGAGTGCAGAAAAGTTGGCCTGAAAAATGAATGGAAACTTGGTTTGTGAGACCTTTTACGACCCGTAAGTTATTCTATGGCCTGCAGGGTCAGTCCTTAAACATAGAACTTCAACAAGGGGAAAAGTTTCTAAGTGTAGGTAACCCACAGACCTAGGTACGACTCGTAGGTAGTACTATGGCTCATAGAAGGTTCATTAGTGGGAACCCAAACATGAAGGAAATTTGGGATTTTTAGAAAGGTGATTTACGAGTTATCGATGGACCGTATAAGATTTCGTAGAATAAGGTCAAAAATGAGGTAAAATCTGAATAAGTGTGGAAAGACTCTATGAGTTCAACCACGGCCTATGAGTAATCCCATGGTTAGTCCTATTTGTCGTAGTTTTCAATTAAGAAAAAGTCATATTTTAGGATTCTCAAGTGATCCATCAGACAAAAGGACTTACGACCCTTAGACGGGGTCTCGTAGAAGGCTTCTGATAGTTTTAATAAGGGGCAATTCGGTTATTCCCATCAATTCTAATTCAAAACCATATCATTTTGGGGACGAGAGAGGACGCTATATTAGCCTACAAGTCCTAAATACCTTCATTCTATACTCCTAAATTCTTTAAGGCAAAAGAACTCCTAAGAACAAGGCTAGGGTTTTTTAAGTTTCTTAACCAAGACTTCAATTTCGATTCTGTCTAGTTTCACAGGTATGTGAGTTGATTTATAGGTATCCTTTCACCCATGCATTTTATTTTTACTTTAAGTTTCTAAATTCCTATGCATGCTTATGATGATTTCATGATCCTTAAGTTATTATATGATACTCATAAAGTTCAATGACTACCTGGCTAAGTAAAAATATGTATATGTTTGAAGTATAATGTTGATTTTGTGATGGGTTTTGATATGATTAAGGTTGGGTGATTTGGATGTTCCTTTTTAAAGAAATTTATTAAGATTTATGTGATTTATGATTATTTCATGCATCAATTAAGCCCACTTTATTTTCATTGAAAGTTTTCCATGAGTTATGACTATGATTAGAGCATTTATGAGGAGCTTAAAAGTTAAAGTTTACCAAACATATATGTATGATGATAATTGCCCTAAAGGATGTTTAAGAAAGATTCTTAAGTTTGAATTACTCCTATGATTGCTACTTATAATTCTAAGAGTATTGTTTTAAAAGATTTTTGTGGGGTGACTTAGCTCCGAGAGGACTAGAAATTGGGACTCATCCCATTAGTTGAGGCATGATCCCTTGAAGTTAAATCTCGATGTCCCTAACTATGTGGCACCATAGGAGCCTTATAGGCTAGGCTAGTGGATCCATATAGGCCCCAAAGTTATGAAAGACCTAATTGTAAGGTTACTAAGTTTCGGATATCAACCTTAGCAAGTAGATTCCCTTTTTATCAACGAAAGGAGTTCATTGGCCTTTTCCTAGTGAAAGGAGTTCATTGGATTCCATATAGTAGCTCACATGGTCTTACTATCGATTATGGTCCATTTTCACAAGTTTACATGATCCTATGATGTCTTAAATTCGTGTGTTTAATATGCATTGTCTTAAATTGATCTGAGCCACATTCCTTGTGCACGTTTAAGCTTATTTCATGACTCTTTAATCTTATCTATATCTATATGTTATGTTTAACTATGATAGTATTATAGTTTCATTCGTGCATTGCATCTCATATACTTAGTGCATTCAAACATACTAATGCATATTTGCCTTTAAGATTTAACTGTGTAGGGGTAGGTACTTCTCCACTAGCTCGTGGCTAGTAGTTGGCATTCGAGACTAGCTTTTGTTGTGGTGCTCTCTTAGTTTGGGACTCCACCTATTTCTCACTCCTTATGTATTTTGTTTTAGACAATGTATTTATGGCCCTTTTGGGGCGTTTACTTTCTATGTTGTCTATTATGGATATTCTTTCTATTTGATGCAAACTGACCTTACCAGTTCTATTCGTATGTAGTGGTATGCTTATTGGCAAATGATATTTCTAAATTTCTTTCTTTTTAATGTTGTTTCATTATACAAGATGGCCCATAGCTCCTTTCCCTTGTGATTTTCTGCAATGTGTTTCTATTTATTCCCTTTGAATGCTTGAGACGGTTAGATGGCTTGGTTGAGGTGCATCGAGATATCTCATTCACCATGTTATGACTAGGCCGCTAGGTCGAGCTGTTAGAGTTCATTCCCGCAAGCTTATGATCTTATGCTATGTTTTCACTTTATGTACTTTCTTATGCATTATTTCATCTTGATTTTGAGCCATATACCTTGTGCCTGTTCAAGCTCACTTACGTATCTTTTATTGTATATATATCCTAATATGTTAAGTTTAATAATGATGGTCTTACAATTTCATCCGTGTATTGCATCTCACATACATAGTACATTCAAATATACTAACACATATTTTTCCTCCATGATTTAACCTTGTAGGGACAGGCACTCTATAAGGATCCAGAATTTGTATGACCTTAGTAGTGCTTGGAAATTTGTTTCCAAAAGTTTTAGACCAAGCTAACACCTTATGAAAGTCTCCACAGGCTATGTCACCCTTCACTGTCCGTGTGAACACCCCTAAATTAGTTATATTCCTTCATTACTACTTGTTCTTATACTAACACACTTAGCTTCTCATTCACTCGCTCAAATGCTTTTCAATTTCTATTTTCAAGCTCTAATTGGAAGATTCCCATGGAACCTTCAAGATCAAGCTAAATTCACTTTCAAGCCTTCAACCCAAGATTATTTATATTGTTTAGGGCCATCATGGGTCACCTAGATCAAGCCAAGCTCAAAGGAATTTCATTCGCAAAGATACAAGAACTACTAGAAGGATCAACTTTAAATGGTCATATCTCTTATTACAAAAAGATCTGGGTGGCCTACGACCTACCAAATTGAAGCTCTTTGAATTAGATTTCCAATGCATCCGGTTTCATCTAATTTCAAGTTGGATTAATAGGTCATGCCCTTTTTTGTTGAACCTGTTTGGGCTGCGACAATGTGATTTCACAAATCATGTGAAGCTTCACCACCCATGATAAGTGGCAAATAAAATTCAAAGGGCCATTTTATTGAGGTGGTTTTGATATGTTGGACCATCATGAAGGCATTTTAAGACCTTTATGGCCCAATTTACACTCTTAAACAATCTCTATCTATTTTCATTACCCTTTATTCAAGACTAACCCTTATTTTCTAGAATCAAATTCTCAAAATTCTTTCAAGTCGCATCTTCAAGATTCAAGATAGGATTCAATTGGGGTTTCAACTTCATGCTAAATTCTTCTTCCTAAGCAAGGTATGTGGGATTGATTCATGGTCCCTTTCAACCATGAAGGCCCAAACTCTTTTTACTCCTTGATTTATGAAATTAAGCTTACTTTGAATATGAGTTTTCTAAATTATTGTTTATTTAATTCAATTAAGATATGAGCTATGATTTATTATTGATTTTAAATTGATTTAAACTTTAATATGATGAATTGCATGATTATTATGAAGATATGAATATGCATTATCCCTTTAAAATTTGATTTAAGCATGAGTGATCTAAATTGTGATGTGAATATGGATTTACTTGAATTTCTTACTGTATTGTTGATTTTAGATTGAATCTGCATTTTTCAAGATAATCTCACATCATTTATGGCATATGCATTCATGAGCATTGAATTTTAAGAAGATTATGAAGTAGGTTAAGCTCAATTATGTTTATGTAATTATATGATTTTGATAAAAATATGGTTATGAAAAGAATGTGATCACATAACTGTCTATGATATTGGTTTTTTGAGCATATTGTGTGTTTACACCTCATTGAAAATTGTGAATGAGTTATTCCTATGCATGAAAAGTATGATATGAAATGTGATTAGGCTTTTCAGCCAAATATAAATAATTATGAATAATGTTTGGCCTTTTAAGCTCAAGTATGCATTAAAATGATTTAAAATAACTTGCATCTCTTTTGAAAGCATGTATATGTATATGTATTCTTGTGGGATGATGAATTAGCATCGATGAGATTCTAGGCGTCAGGGCTATCCCCAAGGGTCCTCTTCCTTTCTTTTGAACCATGTGCCAGCATAGGTATACGTATATGGTAACCCTCGATGAAATGGGAGGCTCGTAAGGTGTGGTTACAAGACATTGAAATCTGAGGCTTATCCCATTAGTTGAAGCATGATTTGGTAGAAAAATTTGATGCTCATCGTTAGTTATGGCATCACCCGCTAGAAATATTGTGAAACTCCTATCCAAAATGGGAGGCCCATAAGGTAGGTTACTTCTCCAAATTGGGAAGCCCGTAAGTATGGTTTACCTTTGGCAAGTAGACCACCTCTTTTCTGGTGGTGAGATAACATCGAGATTTTAAGTAATAGCTCGCTTAGTCTTATATGTCGGTTGAGGTCACATCCCAACTATATATGAGCATTATAGTATTTCATGCATCATGGACTTCATAGCTTACTGTTAAATTAATTTTCTTTGTTAATATCTCTTTTTATATTATGTGTGCTTGTCATCTAAAATCGAATGCAAGTTTGATAAGTCATATGCTTCGCATGCTCGCATACTGAGTACATTCAATGTATAAATACATACTTTTTGCCTACATTATCTAACCATGTAGAGATCAAAGACTACCTTCATCCACCATTTGATAGCTAGATCAGATTTGAGAAAGTCATGTGTTGAGTCCTATCTTCTAAGGACAAGCCACAATCTATCCACTTATTTTCCTTCCATTTATGCTATTTACTTTGAGGGTGAGTGTGGGACATGTCTTGGGTCCTATCCTATTCTATGACTAGAGGCATTGTTGGACATCTTGTAGACTCTTTTATGGATATATGTTATGTATCGATCTTCGAATATTATGATTATGGCTAGCTATTAGATATGGTTATTATGATTTATTTGTGAGTATTATGATATGGATTCTATAACACCCCACATCTTACAGTACTAGTTCTATGCAAATGAAACATGACATGGCTTTTCAAATTAGTACTAATTTTTAAAAGTGCTTGAATTTCAAATTAGAACCTAAAGAGGGTCGAGTGTAAATAAGTTTTAAGTCAAATTGAGGAGATCACTACCTTAAATGAAGCGAGAGAAAGGAGGTCCTTGTAGGACTTAGGAAGCTAGCAGGTGAGTCACCTACTTACTTAGCTTAAATTTGCTAGCTAAACAGAGATGAGGCCCAACGTCAAATTTGTCCAAGTCTGATTATGAATAAAGTTCGTGTTAAGGGTGTAACTTTGGCCCATATTTTAGCATCATAAATGGACTATATTCTGAACTCAAGAATAATAGAAAAAGTACCCAAGTACAACAAAACTGACTTGGTGAATTGGGCCAAAACTAACTAAGAGAAAGTAGAAAAATGGGCAGCAAATGCCCATCAATTTAGAGACCCTTAAGGCCCAATTGAAAGGGGTAAAATGATACATTCATAATTTAATAAAATAAGGCTTAAACTGAAAAATGTAAGTCGGCAAAGTGCTTCTCTAAAAGGGTCTTATAATCATCTTACTCAAGTCACTTAACTTGGAAAAAATCATATTGTTTTTTCAAGTTTTCTCTCAACTCTTCCTTGATTTTACAAGCAACCACAAGAGACTTTTAGGGTTTTTGGAGAGGTTCTACAACTTTAAGGTAAAGGTAAGTAATTATAGTTATGTATTTAGTATAGTTTCTTCATGAAAAATAAGAAGTATATGCTAGTTATGCTTGTGCTGGAAATTTGGACAGCATGTATCCTAAAGATTATTGTGAACTTTTCTTGTTACTCAAGAGAATTTTCTCTTCTTGGTTGAATGAATTATATAGTAAGACTTATGTTTTTAATAAGGCTTAGTTTGTTAGTGATGTAAATAAGCTGCTGCACCACTTTTACATTCCACAAAAGTGAGTTCTTATATAATGTCGCAATTGTGTTCTTAGTGCAGACTTATGGGCTGGTAGTTGAGAATTGTTGTTCCACGACCTGTATCTACTTTGGGACTATTTTTGGACTATTTTAAGGCTGATTTTATGTGTAAATAATGTTGTATATAGTCTGATTAAAGTTGGAACAGGTTTAGAATTGTCGACGTCAAAATATAGCGAAGGGATGTAACATTATATCGCCTATTTGTATGTTGCGTAGAATTATTATATGTTATGCTTTGTAGGCTGTTATAAGATTTTTATGGTACTAAAATAGGCTGCACATGATATGTATATGAGAATGTGTATTAGAAAATACGATTAGGGGTGAAAAGGTTGAAAGAATATGTTCGTCTTTATAATTATTTGCTTACTGCCCGTATGTTATTTTTTTTTTATGAGATTGGGCTGCCAAGATATATCTATTGGCTGCTAATGCTAGTTTTATCACCTACTATATTGTAGATAAATATTTGGAGGAGGGGAAGGTTATCTCGAGGTAATAGTGAGGTCGTACAATGAGGTATGTAAGACTACTTGATTTAGTATTATTTGGCATGTAAGATAGATCCCTCCTTGGTACATAAAGGCACTTACCAACTCCGACACAACTGTTAATCATGCCTCAACTCTTTCACGTGTTCATATGCTCCTATACATAGTCACGTTCAAATCAACATACATACTTGAAGACCAAGATACACGAGTTCGTTCTACTAAATAAAGTTCATGTGTTGTTCTACCTCCTATGCGTTTCATTGTTTATGCAACCTACTCCTTTCATTATGGTGTTGTCTTTTGTGTTTATTTACACATCACATATTGTATCTACAGTCCTACAACTCTAATATTATGACCACTAAAAGAATCATCTCAAAAGTAATTGAAAGATAAAGTATATTGCTTGTTGATGGATGGTAACCCGAGGGGTGGAAGAATCACCTAGCTAGGGTCAATCCTATCACGGAGGGTAGCCCAAGAGGTAAAAGGAAAAGCCTAGCTAGGGCCGATCCCGATATAAATTTACCACTAATCAACTGGTCATTTGTATTACTTATTGTGCACAGATTATACAGTAAAGGTAAAGTAATAAAAAGAATATAAAGTACATGATCCCACAGTATAACTAAGGGTGGTCTCTTATCCTACACTAATCCATAGTTTCATTTGAGTTGTTACTTCATATACACTATTTCCTGCCTTACATGTTCAGTGTATTATCTCGTACCGACGTCCCTTACGGGGGGGCCTGCATTTTATGTTGTAGGTACAGGTGCTAGTAGATCTCCCCAGTAGGAGTATAGGATATCCAGCTGTTGTTACCAAGCTCCAAGTTGCTTTGGAGCTTTATGTGTTTAGAGCTTATAATTTTGTATTGTATAGTTAGCCGAGGCGGGGCCTGTCCCTACCCTTATTAGATATTTTTCCTTATCTAGAGGCTTTGTAGACTATTTAAATTAAAGTTTGGTCATATCTCATACTTTTGATAATGTGGCCCCAATGGCCTAGCCATATGCATTTCCTTTTGGCTTATTATTACTGTTTATTCTCTTAAAGGCATGTTGAATGTAAAAATCTCTTATAGTATGTATAGAAAGCATAGGGATATAGGTTGGTTCTCCTGAACCTTATCGGCAATGGGTGTCAGTGGGACTTTGGGCGTGATAGATTCATGTTGTGATAGAGAAATATGAAAGATCTTAAGTCCCATTTTTTCCCCATAGTGTGAGTCATACTTACCCGCCTCTTAGTTCTTATATGTTATATGTTATGTGAATCCATGTTAATCTCTATCACTATTACATCCCCACAGCGTGAGTCTTACTTTCCATCCCATAGAAATATGTGTTTACTATCTTTAATATGCTTTTGCCAATGACATGAATATGGATACTTTGAGGCTTGTTTGGGGACTCTTGGGTTCCCATTCATCATGTCACTCCTAGATCTTAGGTCCAAGTCATGACAGAGATGTTATCGAAGCACTAGGTTTATAAATGATCCTCAGAGTCCAGCATGTTGCATCAAGTAGAGTCTTACTCATGGTGTAAAGCGCACCACATCTATGGGTAGGAGGCTACAAGGTGTTTTAGGAAATATTTTACTTTTTCTTGATTCATATCATGCCATGGACCGTATCTTAAGGTTTCCTATCTTATCTCTCCATGCCGAATATGAAGAGTTACTTTGGGGTAGTAATGCAACCCAGACAAGGAAGATGTTATGGTTGATCTTATAGATGAGGTCAAAAGGAAGTTCATGAAGGATGTGCATCATTTGACAAGATTAGCGAATTAGGTTGATTGGATATAATGATGGTTTTGTTCATGTTTAGTATGTGGCTAAATCATTTGCAGGTGTTGATGTAAAGGCAAAGAAAGACTTAGACATATCAATGGTTGTGTTGAAGATGTTGGTTGCCAAAAAATAGATCAAGGTTTTCTCCCAAGAAGGAGATGATGTAATTCAATACCAAGATCAAATGTGTGTTTCAGATGTTGATAGTCTAAGGGAGGTGATCATGAATGAAGTCCATAACTCACTTTTTTCCATACATCCGGTATCCACCAAGATGTATCAAGATTTGAGGGGGATGTTTGGCACTAGGATGTAGTTAAGTATCGGTTTTTATCCTCAAACCGATGGACATGCTGAAAGGACAATTCAAACCTTAGAGGATATGTTGAGGGCTTGTGTGTTAGAATTCAAAGAAAATTGGGGATCATCTACCACTTATTGAGTTTATTGATAACAATAGCTTTAATGCTAGCATTGGTATAGAACTATTTGAAGCTTCGTATGGGAGAAGGTATAGATCCTCAATGGGATGGTTTGAGTTAGATGAGATAGCATTGGTTGGCTCGGATTTAGTGTTGGAGGCCATGAAAAAAGTGAAGTTGATTAGGAAGAGATTAAAGACAACTCAAAGTCATCAAAATTTTTATTGGGATGTTGGAAAAAGGGATCTTGAATTCCATATCGATGATTGGGTGTGTGTAAAGGTATTACCTATGAAAGGTATAATGCAATTCGGTAAAAAAATATGAAATTGGTGAGTGGATTGAGAATGTGGCCTATAGATTGGATCTACCACCGAATTTGAGTTCTATTCACACGATTTTTCATGTATGTTGAGGAATTGATTGATGATCCTAGTATAATTGTTCCTTTGGAAGGTGTTGAAGTTGGGAGAACTCAACTTATAAAGAGATTCTAGTTGAAATTTTGGATAGGCAAATGAAAAGGCTTCGTAAAAAGGATATTGCTTTGGTTTAAGTGCTTTGGAGGAACCAACATGTTGAAAGTGCTACGTGAAAAATGGAATCAAGTATGATGCTATGATACATCTATTCTTTTCAATTTACTCCAGCATGTGCTATTAGGTTCTCTTATTCTAAATGGTCCTAATTCTTTCACTTTTGAGTTTCATGACATGCCATGCATGCATGTGCATGAAAATGATGTAAAGATGTTGTGAAAGATTTAAAGATGTTTTGATATGAACTTTAATGACTTAATAATTCTCAAATGATGGAATATGCATTGTGTGCTTGTGTTTGGATGTTTCATGGTCAAGTCAAGCCTTTCAAGCCTTGTTCTAGCACATTTAGGATGACTGTTCCCAAGGGGAAGATGATGTAAGGACCCAGACTTTGTATGACCTTAATTATGCTTGAAAAATTGATTTCAAAAAGCTTTGGACAAAGGTAACACCTTATGGAAGCCTCCACGGGACATGTGACCCTACATGGTCCGTGTGACCCCTATAGAGGACCCCTAAATCAGTTATACTACTTCACTACTACTCATTCTTATTCTAACACTTAGCTTCTCATTCACTCGCTCAAATGCTTTTTGATTTCTATTTTCAAGCTCCAATCGGAGGATTCCCATGGAACCTTAAATCTCAAGGTAAATTCACTTTCAAGCCTTTAAACCCAAGCTTATTTACATTGTTTAGGTCCATCTTGGTTCTCCTACAACAAACCAAGTTCAAAGGAATTCCACTGGCTAAGCTTTTTACAAGAATCGATAGAAGGGTCAACTTTAAATGGTCATATCTCTTATCACAAAATGAACTGGGTAGCCTAAAACCTACCAAATGGAAGCTCTTTGAATTAGATTTTCAAGGCATCCAATTTTACCCAATTTTGAGTTTGGAGTGAGAAGTTATGCCCTTTTTTGTAGAACCTGTCTAGGCTGAGACAGTGTGCTTTCACGGACCATGAGAAGCTTCACAACCCTTGAAGCCACCCATGATAAGTCCTGGATAAAATTCAAAAGGATATTTTATTAAGGTGATTTTGATATTTTGGCTCATCCCCAAGGCTTTTTAAGACCTTTATACCCCCTCCCTACACTCCTAAACAACCTCTGTCTATTTTCATAACCCCTCATTCAAGACTAACACTTAGTTTCTAGAATTTGACTCTCAAATTCTCTCAAGTCTCATCTTTAAGATTCAAGATAGGATTCAATTGGGGTTTCAACTTCATGTTAAATTCTTCACAAATTCATCTTCCTAAGCAAGTTATGTGGGATTGATTCATGATCCACTTCAACCATGAAAACCCAAACTCTTTTTACTCCTTGTTTATGAAATTAAGCTTACACTGAATATGGGTCTTTTAAATTATTATTTCTTTAATTCAATTAAGATATGGGCTACGTTTTATCTTTGATTTTAAATTGATTTAAGCCCTAATATGTTGAATTGTATGATTATTGTGAAGATTTGAATATGTGCATTATCCCTTTAAAGTTTGATTTAAGCATGGATAATCTAAATTGTGATTTGAATGTGGATTTTATTTATGAAGTTACTTGAATTTCATACAGTAATGTTGATTTTAGATTGAATCTATATTTCCTATGCTAATCTCACATCATTCATGGCATATTCATGAATATTGGATTTTAAGAAGATTATGAAGTGGGTTGAGCCCAATTATGTTTATGTATATGATTTTGATAAAAGTATAGTTATAACAAGAATGTGATCATATAAATGTCTACGATATTGGATCTTTGAGTATATTGGGTGTTTACACCTTACTGAAAATTGTGAATGGGCTATTCCTATACATGAAAAGTATGATATGAAGTGTGATTAGGTTTTTGAGCCCAAGTATGAATGATTATGAATAATGTTTAGCTTGTAAGCGCAAGTATGCCTTGAAATAATTTAAAATGACTTGAATTTATTTTGAAAGCATGTATATATATATATATATATGTATGTATGTATTCTTGTGGGATGATGAATTAGCACAGATAGGATTGGAGGCATCAGGGTTATCTCTAAGGGTCTTCTTTCTTTCTCTTGAACTGTGTGTCAACATAGGTATATGTCTATGGTAACCCTCATCGAAATGGGAGGCTCATAAGGTGTGGTTACAAGACATTGAAATTGGAGGCTCATACCATTAGTTGAGACATGACCCACTAGAAAGATCTGAGTCTCATCTCGTTAGTTGAGGCATGACCCACTAGAAATATTGTGAAAATCCTATCCAAAATGGAAGGCCCATAAAGAAGGTTACTTCTCCAAAATGAGAGGCCCATAAGGAGAAGTATGGTTTACCTTTGGCAAGTAGACCACCTTTTTTTTGGTGTGGGGATAACATTGGGATTCCAAGTAATTGTTCGCTTGGACTTATATGTCGGTTGAGGTCACATACCCACTATATATGAGCATTATAGTATTTCATGCATCATATATTTCATGGAATATTATTATATTACTTTTCTTTGCTATATATCTCTTTCTATATTATGTGCCCTTGTCATCTATTATGTGCCCTTGTCATCTAACGTTGAATGCAAGTTTAATAAGTCATATGCATTACATGCCCACATACATAGTGCATTTAAACATACTAACACATACCTTTTTTCCTACATGATCTAATCATATAGGGACCAGAGACTACTTTCATCCACCTTTTGACGGCTAGATCGAATTTGAGAAATTGATGTGGTGAGTCCTATCTTCCAAGGACAAGCCACCATCTATCTACCTTATTTTGCTTATGTTTAAGCTATTTACTTTGAGGGTGAGCCCGATACATGTCTTAGGACCCATCCTATTCTATTACTAGAGACACTCAATAATTGGGTGTCGTTACCTATTGTCTTAATCAACATCCCCTTGGTTAACTTTGGTCGATTAGACAGGAAAACATCAACCGAATTTTGTCATCTACTTCCCATTTTCTATTCATCACTACCTTGATCAGGATCATGATCGTAGGTGGGGTAAGGGTGTTGGGCACCACCAAACAACATTAGTCATGAAGGGAAATAAACAAAACATACAAAACCCTAATCATAGATATGCACAAAACCAAGGTCATCTCAAGTCAACTACCCATGGTTCCCACAGCCCCAAGTTGTGGGTGTTTAGCTACTCATCTCAAAGATAAAACACACAAAATTACACATTATAAACATAGTTGAGAGTTTTACCAATAACAATGAAGGAGATAGGCACCACAAGTTGCAAACCACAGCTCAATTGATCAACAATGAGTACAAAGCATGATTTGTAATCTCCAAAATGGATTTCCCAAAGAGAATAATTATCTACTCTAAAAACTCAAGAAAAGCTTCAAAATATAATGGAGAAATGTCTCCTATTCGAACTCTCCCTCAAAAACCTAATTTAAACTATTTATAGTATTTACATGACAACCCTAGGAACTATGTAGAAAAGACAATTGGCATCTGATAAATTTCGCAGTTATGACTCATAGGTTGGCCTATAAGTCATAGTCGGGGTCTCGTATCAGGTTCTTGGAATCTTGAACTAACTGGTACAACCCATAGGTATGAATCATTACTTGAGCTACGACTCATATGTTGGTCTTGTAGTCTTGGTCTTCAGTTTTTTTATCTAACCTTTTGGCTCTCTGATTCTTGCTATGAGTCCACCTATATAAGTCATAGTTTGTCTTACGACTCATAGGTTGGGCTCGTAGGGGTGACCTTCACTTGGAATATTCTTGATTTTTGGTCTTTGATTCCTGCTATGACACAACCTATGACTCGTAGTGTGAGCTATGACTTGTAGGACGGCTCACATGGCCTATGCTTCAGCAAAATTTACAACTTTTCTTTAAAATCATGCCAACCTAACTTTTCTGCAAGATTAACATAAAAACACATCAAAGCACTAAAACTTTACTTTAAGAACTCACAAAATCTCTTATTTTAGGCACCAAATATGCTGTAATTTGACAACACATCAACACCCTCAACTTAGAATTGTTATTTGTCCTCAAGCGATGACTCAATCTATGCAGACAAAGAGAAATGCATAGCAGCTATATCAACGACATATACAACAGCTTATTTGGTTCAGATACCCAACTACTACTTTAAAAATAGGGTTGGCAAGTTATTAAGCGAACAAGAATATCATGAGAGACTTGACAATCCAACTTTGTGAAAAGCTAAGGAGCATCAACCATACATAATCATTGGTATAGTCATATGCTACTCAAGTAGTGCAAATGCCCTCACTAGAAAGAAGCCCCTCATACTCACTCAAAAGCATTTAGAATTCAGGGACTAAGAAAGCTTTCTCACTCTTACAATTGAAATTCAATACATGTTGACTTATATCATAGGCTTGCCTCTCTACTCATCTTTTAACTTGGTGATAGATGGAGTTGGATCACTTTAGGACTTATAGGCTTATAACATAGGCTCAAGATGCTTTGGTGCGATATTTTAGGCAAGTAGTGACTAAAAACTATCCTTGAATCACATTTACCAACACTTTTTACTTTAATAATCCAACCCTTTTTTCATCAATCCCTTCTTGTTCACTTGCTTTGAACTTTTCTCGAGTGTTTTATTTCTCTTTTTCAGCTATGCCTTGATTTCAAACTCATTTTTGTTATTTTTCTCAATTAAAGGCACTTTTCTTCTTTTTCTTCACTCGGTTTGTTCTTTTTCATTTCTTTCTTGATTACCCAACTAACCACCTTATCAATTTTACTTTACCATAATAAGGGTCACGCTCAACTTAGGCTTTTAGCCTCAGGTGAAGTACACAATATCTATGCCTCAAACCAGGGCCACCAATTGCAGCCACCCTCTAGGCCTTTGACCTCAATCAATGTTCATATGTTCAAGGATAGACCAGGGCCAATATCAAGGTAGAGCTAGCAAGGTATCAAGAAAGAATGAGTACATGATAAGTTAAAAAATTTGGAAAAGGGGGTTCTCTCACTTAACTGGCAGGTTATTTTAGGGTGGTTTCAATCAAAGAATAAAGGCCTAAGATCCTTTTCATATCCACCATATCACCAAACCAACTTTTTGAGTAACAAGGCAAGTTCTGGGTCCATACAAGATACATGAATGCAGCAAAATAAGCTCACAGCACACATGATAATTTCATCCACAATCAAGTATAGACTCACAAGTCATGCTTTCAATCTCAACTTACCTTCACAAGATCAGAACAAATATTACCAGATAATCAAAAATGTATGAATGCATCAATTCTCACAACCTCAAAAAAATTTTAGGGTACTCAATTTTTTATCAAAACATTGAAAATAACTCTAAGAATAATGTATATGCCAATAGATAATTACTACCATGAATTTACCCATTATCTATACTACCTAACATGTCGGATCAACAAAAAAATAAACATTCACAAGGAAAAAGAAGCACGGCAAGAAAACCTTAGGATTAAAAATTGAGGAAGTTATAGATTTGAGGCTACTCAGACTTCACCTTAATCCATAACTTCCATCACCCCACCAAAATAGGATACTTTGTCCTCAAAGTAGCAATACAAAGAAAAAGTGAAAGGGGCGTACCTTGGGTTACCTCCCAGGAAATGCCTGAGTTATTATCGCGGCATGATAAGAAGCTTTTGCATTTATGCCTATTCAAGGTCCCAATCTTCTACTGTTTTGATCTTTTCTATGTCACCCATGTACCATTTTAGCCTTTATCCATTGGCTTTGAAAGTTTTGCCATCCCCACTCTCTAACTCGATAACACCATGACTAAAAATGTGTGCAACTCTAAAAGGCCCCATCCACTTAGATTTGACTTTTCTAGGAAACCACCTCAACCCGGAGTTATAAAGCCGTACCATGTCTCTTAGAGCAAAATGGCAATCTTCAATTCTATGATCATGTTGAACCTTCATTCGTTGTTTGTACAAAGCATAGCTCTCACATGCTTGAAGTCTAAACACATCAAGCTCATTCACTTGCATCAACCTTGAGGTGGCAGCTTCATGCCAATCTAGATTCAGTTTCTTCAATGCCCACAATGCTTTATGTTCAAGTTCAACCGGTAAGTGACACGCCTTTCTAAAACCCAGTTAGTATGGAGACTTTTTGATAGTAGTTTTAAAGGCGGTCCGGTAGGCCCATAAAGCATCATCCAACTTCCTTGACCAATTAGTACGATTCATGTTCACCATTTTGGATAAAACTTGCTTTATTTCCCTATTTGATACTTCAACTTGCTCACTAGTTTAGGGATGATACCAGGTTACCATATAGTGCTTCACACCATACCTTTCAAGGAGAGCTTTGAACAATCGGTTGCAAAAATGAGAATCTCCATCATTGATAATTGCCTGAGGTGTACCAAATCTGGAAAAATACATTTTCATAGAAATCCCATAACACTCTTACCCTCATTATTTGGTAGAGCTACAACTTTCACTCACTTGGAGACATAATCAACTACAACCAAAATGTACTTGTTACCATGAGAGCTAATAAAGGGTCCAATAAAATCAATGCCCCACATACCGAATAGTTTTATGACCAAAATAGGATTTAGAGGAAGTTCGTGCCTTTGCGACACTCCTCCTTCTATTTGACATCTGTCACAAGACTTTACATAATCATGGGCGTCTTGGTGTATAGACAGCCAATAATAGCCACTCTCTAGTACCTTATAAGTCGTTCTAGCTCCATTATAATGGCCACCCACCAATGAAAAGTGCCATACTTTAAGAATGCTCATCATCTCTACCTCTGAAACACATCTACGAAAGATGTCATCTGCACAAATGTGAAACAAATATGGGTCATCCCAAAAGAATTTCTTTACATCATGCATGAACTTGTGACATTTCTGGGTGTTCAAATCCAGCGGCATTATATCACTTACCAAATAGTTAGCATAATCTGCGAACCAAGGTATAAGATCATGTGATGTTGCCAAAACTCTTTCATTAGGGAATGAGTCATTTATGTCCATCCCATCATCAAACTTCATTATAGCCTCATCTTCCAATCTAGAAAGGCGATCGACACCTTGATTTTCTGATCTTTTTCTGTCAATCACATCAAAATTAAATTCATGCAAGAGAAGTACCGATCTAATCAACCATCATTTTGCATCTTTCTTTGCCATCAGATATTTGAGCGTCGTGTGGTTGGTATGCATGATCACTTTATCTCCTAACAAATATAAACAAAATTTTTCAAATGCAAACACCAACACAAGAAATTCTTGTACAATCACAGTATAATTCTTCTAGGCCACATTCAATGCTTTATTGACATAATAGATCAAATGCAGGACTCTGTCTCTTCTTTGCCCCAATACCACACTGAGTGCAACCCCACTCACATCACATATTAGTTCAAAAAGTCATGACTAATCTGGAGCGACAATAATGGGTGTTGTGGTTAGCCTTCTTTTCCCGAACCAAATAATAGTCCACTCTAAAAAACTAAGAAAAGCTTCAAAATATAATGGAGAAAATGTTTACTATTCGAACTCTCCCTCAAAAACCTAACTTAAATTATTTATAGTACTTACAAGATAATCCTAGGAATTATGCAGAAAGGATAGTTGACATCTAATAAATTTCATAGTTATAACTCGTAGGGTGGCCCACGAGTTGTAGTCAGGGTCTTATATCAGGTTCTTAGCATCTTGGACTGACTGGTATGACCCATAGGTACGAGTTGTTACTCAAGCTATGACTCGTATATTGGTCTCGTAGTCTTGGTCTTCAGTTTTTTTGTCCAATATTTTAGCTCTCTGATTCTTGCTTTGAGTCCACCTATATGAGTCGTACTATGTCTTACAACTCATAGCTGAGCTCGTAGGGGTGACCTTTACTTGGAAGATTCCTGATTTTTGGTCTCTGATTCCTGCTACAACATAACATATGACTTGTAGCGTGAGCTATGACTCGTAGAAGGGCTCGTATGGCCTATGCTTCAGCAAAATCTGCAACTTTTCTTCAAAATCATGCTAACCTAACTTTTCTACAAGATTAACACAAAAACACATCAAAACACTAAAAAATTACTTTAAGAACTCACAAAATTCCTTGTTTTAGGCACCAAATATTTTGTAATTTGATAGCATATCACTTGTAGACTCTCGTATGAATATATATTATGTGTTGATCATTGGAGATTATGATTATGGCTAGCTATTAGATATAGTTATTATGATTTGTTTATGAGTATTATGATATGGATTCATATTATGATGTGGAAATATGAAAGATCCTAAGTCCCGTTTTGTTACCATAGAGTGAGTCATACTTACCCGCCCCTTCATTCTTATATGTTAGGTGTTATGTGAATCCATGTTAATTCCTATTACTATGACATCCTCATAGCGTGAGTTCTAATTTTCTATACCTTAGAAATATGTGCTTACTATCTTTAATACACTTTCGAACCGATGATGTGAATATGGATAATTTGAGGCTTGTTTGGGGACTCTCGAGTTCCCATTCGCCCTGTCATTCCTAGACACTAGGTCTGGGTCATGACATACTCCTCCACCAGCTCGAGGCTAGTTTTTCGTATCTAAGACTAGTAGTTTTATTATGGTGAGTCCTTAGTTCGGGACTCCTCCACTTTTCTTTCTATCCTGTATCTTTGCTTTTTATCAGGACTCACCCACATTTCCTTCTATCTTGTATCTTTTCTTTGTTTAAGATAATGTATTTGTACCACTTTTGAGGCTTTTATGTTCTACATTTCTCTGTTTTAGACTTCTTTCTATTTGATAGAGATCAATTGATACTGGTCTCATCTGTTTATGATGTAGATGATATACATATGGACAAATAAGTTGATAGTAGTATTTTCACTTCTTTTTAATGTTATTTTATTGTCAAATTAGTCCTTAGTTCCTTTTTCTTTCTTTTTTCGCAAAAGTTTAACTTAATGCCTATGAATGCTTAAGATGTTAGAGATGGTTTTGATGAGGTGCCTTTGGGTATCTCATTTGTCGTGTGATGACTAGGCCCCTAAGTCGAGTTGTTACATTATGTACATGTAAACTCTTCTTCAAAATAGGCAGTGTTCCCGTATAGTGAGGTACTCTCCAAAATGAGTATTATTCTCGTAAGGAGAGGTATGGTCTACCTTTGGCAAACAGATCACTCTTTCTTTGGTATAGAGGAAATATTGGGATTTCATGTACTAGCTCGCATGGCCTTATATGTCAATTGAGGTCCTATCCCTGCTAGTTTATAAATAATTGCATTTATGGATCTTAGATTTAAGGCGTATTGTTATGAAATTCTTTTCTAAAATACCCCCCATGTGCTTCAGAATTTCCAATAAATTGTAATTTCTATATATCTCAAAATTCATGCGTGATTTCAAAAATTCGACTTCATATTCTCGATTAGGGGGATAAATTGAGTGAAAAATGGGTATAACTCAGATTTTAGAAGACCCATAGCAAAAAATAATTTTTATTAATTTTTGAATTCTAGTGGTTGTCCACCCTGGCCGCGACGTGTCAGGGGCGTGGAGTAGTGTATTTGGTCAGGCGTGATTGGTTAGGGGTACGGAATAGTGTAACATATTACTTGGTTTTCTTATTTCACCCTAGGGCAATGGGTCATAGCCCCATGCCCAGTTAAACACAAAATCACCCATACTTAGCCATTTTTTTCAACTATATAGCTCACAAAACCCTCTAAGACTCTATCGATTCTCTCATTCAAATCTAAGGTTTTCAAGCTCAATTTGGGATTCAAAGACTCATTTCAAGCTCTGAGTCTACTTCAATTTCACCTCAAGGAATATAACATTTTAAGATATGTGGGTATTCATCCATGGGTCCTTTCACCTATGGAGCCCAACCTTCTCTTTTTATGAAAATTGCATGATTTCAGATTGTATTACCTATGAGTATCTGTTATTATGAATTATGAGCATAAATTATGTTGGTGTTTTATCAAGTGTTGATTGATCATGCATGAGTGTCTATTTCAAACTTACTTTATGAATTGATTTTGTCTATTGAGATTATGCATGTTTTGAGCTATAAAACTATGAACTATTATAAGCTTTTGTGATGGATTTCAAGGCACCCAACATAAGGGTTTTTGTTAGAACCCGTAACTTAACTTAAACCCCAAAAGTCTTTTATTAGTTCGATTTAATAAAGTTTGGGACCGAACGTAAAATTTCTTTTAAGTTTAGTCCTTAAGCATAAAAGTGTGTGGGATCAAGTGTATGTGTCCATTTCCTATTGGTCCAAGTGTGTGGACTTGGTATATATATATATGTATAACCTTGTGAGAAGATTCTACAAGAGAGAGTTATACTTAGAAAATAAATGGGAGCAACCAAGCAATGTGTTCTCAGGTTGCTACAGTAACCAGAGAAAAGAAGTCTTTTTTTTAGTTTTCGCATAATTGACGCTTCAAGCTCGGTATATTGAAGCCCCTAAGTGGCGTGGAGGCATTGGTTGGTCAAGAAAACGCTTAGTTTAGCGGCTACGAAGAATTTGGGTGTAGTGAAAGATTGAAAGG
>JAOTQJ010142537.1:0-83919 GCA_025642045.1 Solanum sejunctum
TTATTGCGTCCTTCTCCTCTGCCTCTGATCCTCTAAATCTGTGCAAAAGCCTGCATTTTTGCTATATCCATATCTTTTTTCAAGGAAGCAATTGTGCAGTTTCTGACCAGATACGTATCCAATCTATCTACATATCGATGGACTCTATCTGCTATTGTAGCAACCACATTAGGATCATACCTTGCTAGGGAATTAAATTGAAGTCTATACTCCCTCACACTCATATTCCCCTGATGGAGGTTCAGTAATTGATCTGCACGAGCCTCCCGGACCTCTAGTGGCAAATAATGGTTAAGAAAAGGCTCTTTGAACTCTTTCCAGGTAGTTGGAGGTGCAACTATACCCTTAGATTGTTTCCAAGCTTTATACCACGATATGGATGCACCCTTCAACCTATATATCACTAACTTGATAGCTTTTGTACCACTCACATGCATACCATCTAAACTATGCTGAATCTGATCAATAAAGTCTTGGAGGTCTTTATTAGGATGTGACCCAGTGAAGGTTGGAGGGTCTAAATTAAGAAAATCACGTATCCTGGTACCAGTTTCCCTATTTGTACCACCTGTACCCATAATTGGACCTTTCTGCCTTTAACCTTGACAAGCAACTATATGGGTTAATAGTTGGACTGCATTTCTCAAATCTTGTATGATAGCATCAATTGGTGGCTCTAGGGTATCTTAATTGCTCTCTGGTTCATTAGGAACTGGAGGAGTTGGAGATGTGTGTGAGAAAGACTCCTCTCGAATTTCATCTTGTTGTCTCACCTGGCTGGGTATACCAACCACCAGTTTTACTGCCTTCCCTTTACCTTTGTTTTTCCTTGTTTCAGGCGTACTTGCTGTACAAAACAATTTAGGGGTTACACACAATCAACCTATTACACTCCTCTCTATGGCACGATCTAAAGAATGAAAAGAAGTAACAACTCCTAAATGCCTCATAGCCTCCTTCTTATAAATGTGGTGCACAACACACTGAGAAACAAGATTCAACATAGACATGGCTTTGTAGACTCCCTAGGATGACCTGCTCTGATACCATTTTTGTCATGCGCCAAAGTCCCATTCGGGTGGACTGGCACCCATCGCTAATGAGGCTCGAGAGAACCAACCTGTAACTATACGCCTTCTATACATATTATAAGGGGTTTTCATGTTTGACATGCCTTTAAGAAGATAAACAATGATAATAAGCCAAAAGGAAATGCATATGACCAGGCCATTAGGGACACAACATTTAAAATGCGAGACTTGACCAAACTTTACTTTACATTGTCTACATAGCCTCTAAATAAAGAAAAACATCTGATAAGGATCGGGACAGGCCCTGGCTCAACAACCTTTGTAATAAAGATATGCAAGCTCTACACATGTACAAAGCCTAGAAGCAACCTGGATCTTGGTGACACCAGCTGAATATCCTGTACTCCCACTAGGGAGATCTAATAGCACCTGTACCTGCAACATGAAATGCAGGTCCTCCGTAAGGGATGTCAGTACGGGATAATGTACTAAATATTGAAGGCAGAAAATACTGTATATAATATAACAACTCAAGTGAAACTGTATACTGTGTAGCATAAAAGACCACCTTTAGTTATATTGTGGGATCGTGTACTTTATATTGCTTTACCTTTACAGTAGAATCTTATTGTAAAATCTATGCACAACTATAATACAAATGACCAACTGATCAGTGGTGAACTGTATTGGGTTTGTCCCTCGCTAGGTTCATCCTTACCCCCTGGGGCTACCTCCCATAATAGGATGTTTCCCTGGCTAGGTGATTCTTCCACCCCTCGGGATATCAGGATCGTCCCTTTGCTAGGTTCTTCCTTAACCCCCTTGGACTACCACCCATGATAGGATCGTCCCTTTCCTAATTTCTTCCTTAACCCCCTTGGGCTACCACCCATGATAGGATCTTCCCTGGCTAGGTGTTACTTCCACCCCCTCGGGCTACCATTTATCAAAACTGTATGCTTTATCTTTCAATTACCTTTGAGATGGTTCTTTTGGTGGTCACAATATTGGAGATGTATGACTGTATATGTAGCACATGACATGTAGATAATCATACTAGACAATATGACAAATAAAAGAGTACATTGGATAAACAATGAAATGCATATGAAAAGGAATAACTCGTGGACTTTATTTGGCAACAAGAACCCATGTATCTTGGTATTCATGTATGTATTGAGATATGAAGGTGACTATGCATGGGAGTATATAAATATGCACAAGAGTTTACACATAGTTAATAGTTGTATCAGAGTTGGTAAGTGCATTTATGTGCCAAGGAGGGATCTATGTTTCATGCCAAGCAATACAAAATCAAATAGCCTTACATACCTCGTTGTATGACCTCGTTACTACCTCGAGATAACCTTTACTTAATCCAAATACTTATCCACAACATAGTAGTAAACTAGCATCAATAGCCAATAGATACACCTTGGCATTCCAGTCACATCAGAAAATAATACATGGGCAGCAAGCAGGTGTTTATAAACCCGAGCGGATTCTTTGAACCTTTTCGCCCCTAATCATATTTTATAATATACATTAGCATGTACACATCATGCATAGCCTATTTTAATGTCATAACTGCCTTACAATAGCCCACAAAGCACAACACATCACAGTCCCACACAATCTAAAAATGGACAGCGTAACGTTACCTTCCTTCGCTACATTTCAACGTCGACAACACGAAACTTATTACAAATTTAACCAATCTGTTCCAGAAACATGTACACATATAAACATACCTAAAAAAGTCTTATAACATCACTTAAGATGTCATTAAAGACGTGAGCTAATAGCTTTACACACAACAGGCCGCAAGTTCCAATCAACATGACGCTCAAGATAACTCGATATAACATGCTTGTTAAATGAAACCAACACCAAGGCAGAAACCTTAGAGTTATGTTTATAACTCAAAACACGTTAATAACACCAATTTATCTTCATAATATAACTTAAAAAACCATAGAGAAACCACCAAAACAAAAGGAAAAGGTGCATCAACTTTCTACACAGAATATGTCCAACAGATTTCAGCAAGCATAACTAGTATCTATCTCTTATTTTTCATGATGAAACTATAGTAAAAACATGTATAAACTTACTTAACACTATCTTCAAGATATAGGACTTGTATAACAACCATATAAGTTCCCTTCTTTCTGCCTTGCAAGTCAATACACGTTGAGAGGAAAGTTGGAGACAAAGCTGATTTTTTTGTGTTCATAGTAATAGTGACTTGTGGGAGATGCTTTAGGCCTTTCTTAGTTGATACTTGGCTAACCTACTAAGTACAATTAATCCTTACATCACGACGTAGGTGATTCAGCTCCTTCCTCATTTCACTTGGGCCTTTTGGAGCTCCAAATACATGGGCCTTTGTTGCCCATTTTTCGGATTTCTTCTTCTTAATTAGTTGGGCATAACTTTCTAAGAATATTGTAATGGTCTTGGGCTCTCTTTATATCCTTATTAGGCTGATAATATGGTCTATTTAGGATGCTAGAACATGGGTCTAAGTTACATTCTTAACACGGACTTTATTCATAATCGAACTTTTACAAATTCGACGTTGAGCCTCGTCTCCGTTTAGTTAGCAATTTAAGCTAAGCAAGTAGGTGACTCACCTGATAGATTCTAAGTCCTACAAGCATTTCAATTCTCTTACTTAATTTAAAGGATATAATCTCCTCAGTTCAACATAAAACATGTATTCACTCGACCCTCTTAAGCGCTAGATGTACATATAGCCCATTAACACGAGATTCAAGCACTTTTGAAAATTTGCGCTAGTTTGACCAAACCATGTCATGTTTCATTTGAATTGTACTAGTATTGTAAGGTATGAGGTGTTAGAGTCTATGGTAAGGATTGATGAAGGGCCTTGATTTATATTATTTGAGGGTATTACCAAGTATCTATTAATGGCTTTATATTGATTGTTATAGCATGATTTCACTCTTGAATTGCGTTATTTTACAATAATATTAGACACACTCTAAGTGTTTGATAAAATGTCCTGTTATAGATTCTTGAGGAATTGAAGGTCTAATGTATGTCTTATGAGTTGAATGACTATATAATGATTAAATAATGATGAAATTATAATGGGATGATCATGAAAAGGAATGTATGTTTATGATGATGAAAGAAGTGTATATATATATGATATTGTCTCAATATAGTATTCGGGATGACCAAGCTTGGGTTGGGGGGGTTGTAGGCCTGGGTAACCTATAGAGGGGTTTGTACGTTAGTCACTTAACTTGGCGCTAGTAGGCCCAAGTAACCTTGTTGGGTGTTAGTATCCATCAACCTTGATAGGGGGTTTGTACTTTGTTAACCTTGGTGGGGGGATTTTTACCCCTCAACCTTGGTGGGGCGTTTGAACTCCACCAACCTCATGAAGAGTTTCGTACCTTATCACCTTTCTAAGGGGTGGTAGGCCTTGGCTTGCATTATAATAGTCACTCCTTGCACTCATATTATAATCTATATAACCATGGTTTTACTTCAAGCATCACACATAAATGCCATATTATTAGTTTGCTATTGTTGCTTATGATTATGCATTTTGCCTATGATAACTACCTCTTGTTGCATTGCATCCTACATACTTAGTACATTCAAATGTATTAATTCATACTCTATGCCTACATGTTTTCACCATGTAAGAACTGGTATTCCTTTTGATCTTCCTCCTCCATGTGGCTAGTATGACATCTATCAAGCTTATTGGTAAGTCCTCCATTCCATGGACATTACTTATGATCTATTGCTATGTATTAAGAATTTCTCTCTTGACTTATGTATTGACTAGGATGGTGAGCCCGGTTGCTTTGTCTTGGTCCCCACTCTTATATATGTAATAGAGATGTTGTTGGACAATAGTCCCAATTTCCCCTTATATACATTTATATATTTATTATCATTCTAATTGATTTCGTGACTAAGGATGTGCAATGATATGCTATGCAGCTTATTTGGGGTTCCTTCTAGTTCCCCATTTACCGATCATGTCTAGGCCATAGGCTTGGGTCGTGACAAAGGTGGTATTAGAACACTAGGTTGTTAGATCCTCAGAGTCCAACACACCATGTTGATTAGAGTCTTATTCATGGTTATGTTGTGCACCACAACTATGAGTAGGAGGCTATAAGACATTTTTGGAAATGTTTCCCTATCTTCATGTTTTAAACAATCCTTGTAATTTTTTGATCTCGAGGTGTTGAGTTTACTGCTTATCAACTTGATAGTACCACTAGGTAGTGGTAGTGGACTTGCCAAGACAAGAAAATGCCACTCTACTAACTTGGGCCAAGTTCACAAAGGCCTTTATGACATGAGTTTCAGGGACCGTCATTGGGATCAGTTTATGCGACTTGAGCAGAGGCAGATAACCATGTCCCAATATAGGATCAGGTTCCAAGATATCCCCCTGCATGCTATAATTTTTTTTCTTCCAAGAAGGATCGTATTCCTTATTTTGTGTGAGAATTGAGGCCTCAGTTAAGGATGGGAACATATACATTGGTAACTTTCAAACGATCATTATTAGACATTATTTATCATGTCTGTTCCCTAGAGTAGATTAGTCACTAGCCCTAATGGGTTAGTGATAAGTGAGCTAAATGCAAGAAAGAGTTTAGTGGCTCGCATATAGGGTTTCGAGCACCGAGGGACAAGCATTCAAGGAAAGGACAATAGGTTTAGTCCAGTCAGCCATACTAGGCATCATTACAGACTCCTGAGTATGGCCATCATGACTCAGGTACTTCTAGCAAGGGTAGTTCTTCATATCCCACTAGGCACAAACAAAAGGAGATGATTTGTTTTCTTCAGGGCCAATTGGGTCATCCTTTGCTAGTAGTCAGGGTTCTAGGCAGCCTGATCATGGAAGTACGATTGTGACCATAGAGAAAAGTCTATATTATATTGCTTTGGGTATGGGGCACTATACCTTTAGCTCAGATATCATCAGAGCGCTGGCCAATACTTACCACCCTATAGCTCCCAAGTCAACTCTTACACCAGGTGGCAGGGGAAGGGATCAGGATCGCGGCTGCCAGGATGATTATTACAAGGATTAGTAAGGTTATAGCAGGGTTCGATAGGTCTAGCCAAGGGTGGTAGAGTCATAATAGGCTATGATATTCGAGGTGGAGGATGTTAGGGCCATTTTTATGTCGTGCCAGCATGGGCTGAGGTAGAGGCTTTTGATAAGGCCATCGCATATATGATTTTTGTATGTCAATAGCTAGTTTCAGCCTTATTTGATCCAGGTTTCACATTCCCTTATATATCTATTTATTATGTTTCCTACCTACGATGGCTCCTAAGCCTTTATTCTTTCGAGTTCATGTATCAACCCTAGTGAGGGATTCACTTTTGGTTGATCGAGTGTGCAAAAGTTTAGTGGTTACTCTTCAACATTTTAGATACCTGGGTTGATTTTATATTAGTTGATATGCTGTACTTTGACCTTATTTAAGTTATGGATTGTTTGATGCCACATCATGTTGTATTAGATTGTTATTCAAAGACTGTCACCTTAGCGATACTGGAGATGTCTCTAGTGGTTTGGAAGGGGTAAGTGAGTCAGGTTATAATAGGTATTATATCATACATTTAGGCTAGGAGATTGATATATATATATATATATATATATATATATATGGTATGTTCAGCTTGTTTTGCCCATATGCGTGATGTGACAGCTGAGAATTCTACTGTAGAATTTGCACCAATTGTATCTAAGTTTCCTGATGTATTTTCAGTATATTTACCTGGGTTGCTACCCAAATGAGAAATTGATTTTGCGAAAGAGGTAGAGCTGGGAAATAAGCCTATATATATTCCTTCGTACCTGATAGCTCCTGTAATGCTTAAGGAGCTCAGCTCACAACTTCAGGGTTTGCTAGATTTGAGATTCATACAACTGAGTGTTTCTATCATAACCCAAACCTAAGACCTAGTCATGATATGGCGCAAGGGGAACCCAAAGGGACCCCAAGCAATCCTCTTAGAACATCATTACACATCCTTGGTAGCAGAAACATTAAAACAAGCATCAAGAGATAATAAAGTGGGACAAACGGTGCTAAGAGAAAGTACTTTCTTATAATAGACATCAAGAACAATAGAGTCAAGAGTCTTAGCTTAGATACATAACTAGTCCAACAAACACCTTTAATACATAAATAGGAGTGGGGACTAAGATAAAGCAACCGGGCTTACCCTCATAGTAAAAATAAACAATAAAGAAGAATGTCTCAATACATAATAAGAGACATATTTAGTAATACCCCCGAAGTAGAGGACTCACCACAAGCTTGAGTAATACCTATCTAGCCACGTGGAGGAGGAGGATCAACTTGGGCACCAGTCCCTACAATGTGATATCATGTAGGCAAGGGTATGTGTTAGTATATTTGAATGTTCTAAGTATGTAGAATGCAATGCAACAAGAATTGAGCATCATAGTCAAATGCTTAACAGTAGGCAATAGGCATAATATAATAATATGGCATGTATGATCAATTTATAAGTAAAACATGCTTAAGTAACTCATGCTAATATAGGATATCATATGTGTAGAAGAGACCAAGATAGATTTCCAAATATACAACCCTTTGGTAGGTTAGTGATGATGATGCCCCATCATTTAGGCGGATGAATAAGAACCTCCATCTAGGTTAGTTATAATGCCACCCCATCACCATGGTAGAGAAGTACAAAACCTTTCCTAGGTTGATGAGTACAAACCCCCATCTAGATTAGTGAGGATGTTGCCCCATCACCAAATGGAGAAATACAAACCGCTCCCTAGGTTGATGAGTAAGAGCACCATCTAGGTTAGTTTTGATGTTTCCCTATCAACAAGTGGAAAAGTACAAACCCTTCCCTAGGTTGATGAGTACAAAACCCAACATGGTTACATGGGCTTTTGTCCCAAGCTCCCCCGGATCGAGTATCATCTAATGCAACACTTAATATAGAGTATATCATATGTATAAGCTCATTTCATAATCGTATAGTCATTCATATCATGTATTATACTTTGGACCTTCAACTCCTCAAGAAACCACATCCAGACATTTTACCAAACACTTAGAGGGTGTGAAGTGGTAGTATAAAAACATGCAAATTTGAGATGAATTCATCCAAGAAAATCGATTGTAAAATCACCACTCAACACCTTGCAACACTCTCAAGACATATACATCAAAACCTCTCACCAAATCTAACAATAAATCTAAGATTTATAGCTTAAAACATAGTAAAATAGTCACAATTACATAGCTTTAACAGTGTGCAGTGAGTTTCGTAATAAGCATGACCCATTTGTAAATAAACTTTAAAACATGCAATTTGAGTAAAATGAGGCTTGGGTATCATGGGTGAAAGGAGCCTATAAAATAAACCCATATATCTTAGCTTAGGGATGATCTTGGTGAAGATTGGAGATGGAGGCTTGAAGCTTGAAGAAGAACCTTAAAGGAAATCCTTAGCTTGGGATGAGGGTTTGGGACTTGAGTTTGGGGAGTGAAATATGACTAAGTGTTTGAGTGAGTTTTGGAAAATGTTTAGGATGATATAAGGGTGAAATGAGGCTATGTAGGGGTAAATAAACATTTGGAAAAACTTAGGCCCAAGACAAAAGTCTTGGACTAAGATATAAATCACTGGCAACAAAATACACAGGTCTACGTCTGGTCTATGGCGAGGACCTATCGCGGTGGTTAAATTAACACATATCCACGACAACTGCATATCGTGGTGCTGCAGCAGATCATTTCTAGAAATTGATTGTTTTTTATAAATTTGAAGTTGTGATTCAGTTGCTCAAAAATTGAGATTAGACCCTTTCCCCTCTAATTTTGGCCCTCTGAACAAGAATATGAAGTCGAATTTTTGATATCATGCATGGAGATATATGAAATTTAAAATTCTGGACATTTTGAGGCACAATTTATGGCACTTTTTGGGGTAGTTTCAATATCTCCCCCTTTGAAAATTCTTCCCCGAATGTAAAAGAGACATACAAGACAAGAGTAATCATGAATAAATCAGCCTCAACAAGAATGCAACATTACATTTAAACACCATTTTCAATACCTCAACATAAGTGTAAAATCATCACAAATTCATCAACTTAAACATGAATATATATGAATGACAGAGGGGCTGAAACATAAGACTTGAATTCATATAGGGGACTTAGAATTGGTACCTTAGGCTTGAGTGGAGTAGAAAAGATAAGGATACCGCCTTTGCATGCTCGCTTCGCCCCCCCAAGTAGCACTTTCAATTTGTTGGTTTCTCCAAAGAAACTTAACAGACACCACCTCTTTATTCCTCAATCTCTTCATTTCTCTATCTAAGATCTGAACCAGAACCTCCTCATAAATCAAATTATCCTCAACAACACCCATAACATCACGAGGGACAATAGCATTAGGATCACCAACATATTTTTTCAACATAGAGGTATGGAACACCAGTTAAACCAAATTCATTTCACTAGGCAACTTTAACTCATAAGTTGCCTTGCCAACCCTCTTCAAGACCTTATAAGGACCAACATATCTTGGACTCAACTTTTCCTTTTTACTAAAATGGACCACATCTTTCACTGGAGAAACTTTCAAATAAACCCAACACCCACTTTGAATTCAAGGTTTCTTCTTCTCATATTGGCCTAAGATTTTTGATGACTTTGGGCCATCTATAACCTTTCCCTAATCATCCTAACCTTCTCAAGAGCCTCCATAACCAGATCCAGTCCAAATAAAGCCACCACTCCAACCTCAAACCAACCAACTGGTGATCTATAACGTCTCTAATAAAAAGCCTCAAAATGAGTCATACCAATGCTACAGTGATAGCTATTGTTGTAGGCAAACTAAATAAAAGGAATATGGTCATCCCAACTACCCCTCAACTCCAATACACATGCCCTAAGCATATCTTCAAGAATTTGAATTGTCCTTTCGGCTTGTCCATAGTTTGAGGGTGAAAGATCGTACTAAGATGAACTTTTGTACCAAGACCCCTTTGAAAAGACCTCCAAAAGTTTGAAGTAAATTGTGAATCATGATTCGATATGATGGTCAAAAGAATCCTATGCAACCTCACTATCTCATAGATGCACAATCTTGCATACTCTTCAGCCCCATATGTGGTCTTAACTAGTAGAAACTGAGCCAATTTTGTCATCCTATCAATCACCACCCAAAAGGAATCAAAACCATTTCTAGCATTTGATGTTTTTTTTTGACATGTTGATAACTATGGCAACCGAAAATTAATTTGGTAATGTCCCTCTTCATGCCTACCCACCAATACACATCTATCAGGTCTCTATACATTTTGGTAGAACTGAGGTTGATAGAATAAGAAGAATTATGGGTCTCATCAAGAATTTTCTCCCTCAAACCATTAGCACAAGGAACACACAACCAACCGTGGTACCTAAGGGCACCATCTCCCCCTTTGGAGAAAACATCTACTTTGCCCTCTTTCACCAAGGCCTTTAATTTAAGCAAGGAGGAGTCAAGACCTTGCTTTGCTATCACCTCATTAACAAAGGAAGACTCAGACCCATCGATAACCACAATACTATCATCACCAACCTCTTCCAACCTAACCCCTAATATAGCCAATTGATGCACCTCCCTAGCCATATCCCTTTCACCACCATCAACATGGGCTAAGCTACCTATAGACACCCTGCTCAATGCATTTGCCACCATATTTGACTTATAGGAATGATAATGCACACTCATGTCACAGTCTTTGAGATGTTTTGACCATCTCTTTTGCCTCAAGTTGAGATCTTTTTGAGTGAAGACATAGTGGAGGCTCTTGTGATCGGTGAACACATCAACATGCACCCCACACAAGTAGTAACACCAAATCTTTCATGTAAACACAACGACGGCTAACTCTAGATCATGGGTATGGTAGTTTCTTTCATGTACCTTGAGTTGTCTAGAAGAATAAGCTATGATCTTACCATTTTGCATCAACATAGAACCCAAACCAAGTCGGGAAGCATCACAATGCACCACAAATCCCTCAAGCCCATTTAGTAGTGATAATATAGGAACGGAAACAAGCTTCTCTTTCAATGTTTGGAAGCTTCTCTCATATTCATTGGTCCACAAAAAAGCTTCTTTTGAATCAATTTGGTTATAGGAGAAGCAATGGAGGAGAACCCAATCACAAATATTCTATAGTAACCCACAAAGACCTAAGAAGTTCCTAATAACTAACGTGGTCAATGGTCTAGGACAATTCTTAATTACATTAGTTTTCTTAGTATCCACCTTTATACCCTCCCCCTACACCACATGACCCAAGAATGCAACATCCTTTAACCAAAATTTACACTTGTCATATTTAGCATACAATCTCTCCTCCCTCATCCTTTGCAACACAACCCTCAAATGACCTATATGTTTCTCCCTACTATGTGAGTAGATAAATATATCATCAATAAAGACCACAACAAAGGAATTAAGTAAGGTTTGAAGACCCTATTCATTAGGTCCGTGAAGATGGTCGGTGTATTGGTCAACCCAAATGACATCAGAACAAACTCATAATGATGATATCTAGCTCGAAAGGCCATCTTAAGTATATCACACTCCCTCACCCTTACCCTCATTTAAAGATAGCCGGACCGAAGATCAATCTTAGAGAAGAAGCTAGCCCCTTGTAATTGGTCAAACAAGTCATCAATTCTTGGAAGAGGATATCTATTCTTTATAGTGACCCTATTGAGTTGCCTGTAGTCAATGCACATTCTAAGTGTCCCATCTTTCTTTTTTGCAAACAACACAGGGACACCCCAAAGGGATTGACTAAGTCTAATAAATCCCTTTTCCAACAAATCTTTCTATTGATTTTTAACTCCTTCAACTCCGCCGGGGCAATATGGTAAAGGGGAATGAAGATAAGTTGAGTATGGGGAAGGAGGTCTATACCAAAATCTATTTCCCTCTCAGGATGGATATCGATAAGGTCATTTGGGAAGATATCAAGAAACACATCTACAACTGGAACCGACACTATGAAAGGGACTTTGGACTCCACATCTTTAACCCTCACAAGTTGATAAAAAACCCTATAAATCAACTTATGGGATTTAATGCTTGAAATGCATGAAATGAATCTACCCTTGACCACCACATCTTCACTTTCCCACTCAAGTACGGGTTCATTTGGGGATTAGAACTTAACCCTATAGGTCCTACAATCAATAGAAACATAGTTGGCATACAACCAATCTATCCCAATAATGACACCAAAATCAACCATGCCTAGTTCAACAAGATCACAAGGTAACAACTTATGCAAAATGCAAATTGGAAAACTCCTACAAACTTTCCTAGCAATAATAGAGGCACTAATAAGATTAGACACTTCATGTGACTCATGCAACAACTCGGGGACAACATAGAACTTTTTAGCAACAAAAGGGGTAACAAAGGAAAGAGTGGCACCTGGATCAATCAAAGCATACATATCAAAGTCAAAGATTTTCAACACACCAGTAACAATATCGGGGACCTCCCTTTGCTTCTCATGTAGAGCATAAAATCAATTGTTCCTTAGGGGACCACCATGAGCACCACCTCTACCCAATGGAACCGCATTTGCACCCTGGCCCTTTCCATAGTTTCTTGGACAATACATTTTTTATGACCAAGTTCCCAACAATCAAAGCATACATTAGAACCCTTCAAAGATGGTCCCGTATGACTCTTCCCACATGTAGGACACACATAAATGGGAACCACAACACCAACACCTTGAGGCCTAGGGAGGTCATTAGCAAACACCCTATTAGTAGTATGATGAGACCCTTAGCCTTGATGGAACTGGCCACCCCTTTGGAACTTACCTCTAAGAGAGGCCCTTTTGGCCTCATGTCCCCTTCTCTTGCTCAATTTGTCCTCCTCCATTTGGTTGGCATAGGTCATCAACCAAGACAAATCCATGTCACTAATTAGCATGACAGAACAGCATTCTTCACTTACTAAGTTGGAGACCCCTATCATAACTTAATAATCCTAGATCTAGGATCGGCCACCAAATAAAGAGCATACCTTGAAAGTTAATTATACTTGAGAGCATACTCCCTCACACTCAGAGCGCCTTGTTTTAAGTTTATAAAATCTACCAATTTTTCTTCCCTAAGCTCAAGAGGGAAAAACCGACTAAGGAAGGCCAATTTGAACTCCTCCCAAAGCACCACATTACCAATCCTTTTCTCACCCTTCCATTGGTCATACCATATTTGAGGTACCCTTTTGAGTTGGTACTCTGCTAACTTTGCCTTTTCAGTTGTCCTAACACCTATGATATTCAAGATCTTATAGACCTTATCAATGAACTCATGTGGATCTTCATCCATCTTTGACCCATAGAACACCGAAAGATTCATCCTCATAAAGTCTCTTACCCTAGCTCCCAAGGTAGTAGCATTGGGGTATTAGGCCCCTTGATTAACTTGGTTGGCTATAACTCGAGCAAGCATAATGAGAGCATCCCAGAGCTCACCATTATTAGGTTTCTCCTCGGGAGTTTGGACCTTTCATCCTTGAGTGTTTAGCATGATCTAGCATAGCAAAGAATAATCGCTAAGGGGGAAGAACTTACCACAACTCTATAGAATAACTTAGAACATAAGGAAGGCAAATATTTCCTAAAATGTATCATGTCCTCCTGTTCATAGTCATGGTGCATCATAACTATGAATATGACTTTAATCGCAAAAGTGTGTTGGACTATGAGGATCTATTAACCTAGTGTTCTGATGCCAAGTTTGTCATGACCCAAACCTAGGTCCTAGGCATAGATGTCATTACACAAAGGGAAACCCAAAGGGATCCCAAGTAAGCCTCTTAGAATATCATTACACATCATTAGTCGCAGAAGCATCAAGAGATTATAAAGTGGAGCAATTGGGGCTAAAGGAAAGTACTTTCATATCATTGATATCAAGAGCAATAGAGTCAAGGCTCTTAGCTTCGATACAAAACACGTCCAACAAACATCTCTAATACATGGATAAAAGCGGGGGCCAAGACAAAGCAACTAGGTTCACTCTCATAGTCAAAATAGATAGTAATAAAGCATATCTCATACATAATAATAGCAATATAGACTAAGTTCTCCAAAGTGGAGGACTCACTATAAGCTTAAGTAGTACCGATCTAGCCATATGGAGGAGGAGGATCAACTTAGGCATCAATCCTTAGATAGTAATATCATGTGTGCAAGAGTATGCGTTAGTATATTTGATTATATTAAGTATATAGGATGAAATGCAACAAGAATTGAGCATCATAGTCAAAATGCCTAACAGTAATCAATAGGCACAATATAACAATATGGCATGTATGATCAATTCATAAGTAAAACATGCGTAAGTAAGTCATGCTCATATATGATATCATATGTGTAAAAGAGACCAAGCTAGATTTCCAAAAGTACAACCCTTTGCTAGGTTAGTTAAGATGTTACCCCATCACTTAGGCAGATGAGTATGAACCCCCATCTAGATTGGTGATAATGTCGCCCTATCACCATGGTGGAGAAGTAGAAACCCTCCCCTAGGTTGATGAGTACAAACCCCTATTTAGGTTAGTGATGATGTCACCCTATCTTCCCTAGGTTGATTAGTACAAGATCTAGGTTAGTGATGTTTGACGCCCCATCACCAGGTGGAGAACTACAAACCCTTCCCTAGGTTGATGAGTACAAACCTCCAATATGTTTGCCTGGGATCTTGTCCTTCTCAAATCGGGTATGGTCTAATACAATACTTTATATAGAGAATATCATATATATAAGTTCATTTAATCATTATATACTCATTCATATCATATATCATGATTTGGACCTTCAACTCCTCAAGAAACCATATCTGGACATTTTATCAAAAACTTAGATAGTGTGAATTCATAGTATAAAATCATGCAAACTAGAGATGAATTCATTCAAGAAAATCCATTGTCAAGCATCAATCAACACCTTACAACACCTTTAGTACATATACATCAAAATCCCTTATCAAATCTTACAATAGATTCAAGATTTATAGCTCAAAATATAGCAAAACAGTCATAATTTACATAGCTTTAACATAGTGTGTAGTGAATTTCATAATAAGCAAGACCTATTTGTAAATCAACTTTAAATTATGCAATTTGAGTAAAAGGAGGCTTAGGTATCATGGCTGAAAGGAAACCATGAAAGAAATCCACATACCTTAGCTTAGAGATGATCTTAGTGAAGATTGGAGATGGAGGCTTGTAGCTTGAAGACAAACCTTGAAGGAAATATTAGCTTAGGATTAGGGTTTGGGACTTGAGTTTGGTGACTGAAAATATGACTAAGTGTTTGAGTGAGTTTTGGCAAATGTTTAGGATGATATGAGGGTGAAATAAAGCTAAGTAGGGGTAAAAACACGTTTGGTAACACTTCGGCCCAAGACCCAAAAGCCTTGGACCAAGATAGAAATCACTAGAAACAAAATACACAGGTACACATCTGGTCTGCGACACAGACCTATACAGAGGTCAAATTAACACATGGTCGTGACAGCTGCACGTTGCGGTGCTATCTTGGATTATTTTTGGAAATTGATTTTTTTTGAAAATTTGAAATTTTGAATCAATTGAACTCATTTACCCTTAATTTTGACCCCTTGAATAAGAATATGAAGTCAGATTTTTTATATCACACCCAAATTTTGAGATATATGGAATTTAACATTCTGGGCATTTCAAAGCATATTTTCTGGCACTTTTTGGGGTCGTTTTAGACTTTTCCTGGGGATTCCTTGTCTTGTTTTTGGAAAAGAGAGATGGCGATCTCTAGATGTGTATTAACTGTCAGTTGTTGAACAAGGTGATGGTGAAGAATCATTATTCTCTTTCATGTATTGATGATTTATTTGATCATTTGTAGGGGGACTCAGTGTTTTCTAAGGTTGATCTCAGATAAGGGGAGCACCAGTTGAGGATCCAAGTGAAGGATATTGAGAAGACTACCTTCCAGACCTGTTATGGGTGTTATGAGTTCCTAGTCATACCATTTGGGCTGACTAATGTTCCTATAACATTTATGAACTTGATGACTAAGGTATTTTTGCTGTATGTCAACTCTTTTGTGGTGGTGTTTGTTGATGATATTCTGGTATATTTGCCGAGTTTAGAGTAGCATGCCCAGACCTCATATTGTTCTACAGATACTTTAGGAATATATATTGTATTCTAAATTTTCTAAGTGCGAGTTCTAGCTTGAGTCTGACTTTCTTGGGTCACGTGGTGTCCAGCGAGGGTATTAGAGTGGATCTGGCTAAGGTCGAGGTTATTCATGGTAGGACTAGGCCTAATTCAGTGTTAGAGGTTCAGAGTTCTATTGGGTTGGTAGGGTATTACAAATAGTTTGTTTAGGGGTTGTCCACCATTATCGCTCCATTGACTCGATTGACTTGCCAGGGTGTGCCATTTGTGTGGTCCAATGGGCGTGAGGCCAACTTTCTAAGGATAAAGAAGTTGCTGACCACTGCTCCTATTCTGACTCTCCTTATTAAGAAAGAGAGCTTTGTGGTATACTATGACACTTCTCATATCAGGTTTGGTTGTGTATTGATGCAGGGAGGTCGGGTTATTGCTTATGCTTCTCATTAGTTACGAGCCCATAAGCATAACTACCCTAAATATGACTTAGAGTTTTCAACGGTAGTGTATGCGCTCATGATATGGAGGCACTATTTGTGTGGCATGCATTGTGATAATGTCATTAACCAGACCGAGGGTCTAGGATTGACGTGGCGAAAGGGAACCCGAGAGTCTCCAAACAAGCCTCTTAGTATCCATATTCATATCAACAATTTGGAAGCACATAAAATATAGTAAATACATAGTTCTAAGGGACGAGAAAGTAGGACTCACGCTATTGGGATGGTTGAATTGTGTAAAGGAAGGGTTGTACCCATCCTCATCAATACACATTGTAGTTCATGACATGACTTTATATAGGGAAGGTCGTACCTGTCCTCATCTATACATTGTGTAAAGAGAGGGTTGTACCTATCCTTATCAATACACACATAGCTCATACGTCCATATGCATAGCGTAGCTTGTACCAATCCTCATTTATGCACTGTGTAAAGGATTGGTTAAGGTTGTACCTATCCTTATCTATGCATTGTATAAAGTGAGGTTATGCTCATCCTCATCAATACACACTTAGTTTATACATATATGTGCATAGGGAAGGTTGTACCTATCCTCATCTATGCATTGCGTAAAGGGAGTGTTGTGCCCGTCCTCATCAGTACATACTTATATCATGCTCATGTTCACAAATTAATACTCAATTCTTGTTCATAACCATATTTTCATAAAAATCATATTTATCAACATAATTGGGTCTTAACCCACTTCATAAACTTCATAAAAACCATAGTTCATGCATGCATATGCCATGAAGGAGATGAGACCAATATGGGCAATAGAGACTAAGACTTAAATCAACAATAAAATATGAAATTCATGCAAATACATAAGGAAATTCACATTTAAATCACAATATAGATAATCCATGCTTATATCAAACTTTAAAGGGACAATACATATTTAAATCTTCACAATATTCATGTAATTAAACATATTAGGTTTTAAATCACTTCAAAATCAACAATAAAACATATCTCATATCTCAACTTAATTAAATAAATAATATTCTTGAAAACCCATAATTAAAGTAAGCTAAATTTCATAAAAATCAAGTGAAAAGAATTTGGGGTCTTCCTAGTTGAAGGGGACCATGAATCAATCCCACATACCTTGGTTCACAAAGAAGAAACAAGAAGAATTTGATAGAGCGTAGAACCCTTCCTTGATTCCCATGCTAAGCCTTCACTAGAGACTTTGAGAGGATTTCTTAAGATAGCTTGAATATAATTCTAAGTATGAGAATGAAATTGAATGAGTGAAGAAGAGTTTAGGTCATTTGAATGTCTTAGGATATCATAGGAAGTCACAAAAGCCCCTTAGAAGTAGTTATAATAACAAAAAAAACCACTAATGAAATAAAATTTGTTGTCAGAGGTCCCTTCAGAAGGTCTCACGATCTGTACAAGGTCACACAGACTGTGATCCCTTCCATCAAGCCACACTTAGCCAAAACAGAGAGACACTACACGGATGGGTTTTACAAAAATGGGCATAACTTCTTGATTCAAACTCAGGTTAAGGTAAAACCGGAATAGTTGGAAAGTTAATTCAAAGAAATTCAGTTTGTTCTTTCATAGGCCACCCAGTTAGTTTTAGAGATATGACCACTCAAAATTGATCCTTCTATCGGTTCTTGTGAAAAGCATGACCAATGGAATTCCTTTGAATTTGTCTTGATGAAGGAGATCCATGATGACCCTAAACCACATAAATAATCTAGGATTGAAGACTTTAAAGTTAATTTATATTGAGCCTGAGGGTCACATGGAAATCCTCAGATAGTGCTTGAGAAGAGAATTCAGAAAGCTTTTGAGCAAGTGAATGAGAAGCTAAGTGTTAGAATAAGAATGAATAGTAATGAAGGAGTATAAACTAATTTAGGTGTCCTATCAGAAGTTCACACAGGCCATATGCACTTTCGTGATCTAATACATAGAAAAATATCCATGAACGAAGGTCCAATACGGTAATTCCATACATAGAAAAATTGCACACTGACACCTATAATGAGGGCTTCACGTCCCGTGAGAGGTCCCATAGACCATGTTGCCTTCCTTGAAGCTTCACTTGGAAAATTTCTCCACCCATGAAGTTTCAATACGGTGATCCTATACTTAGAAAATTTTCACACCAATACCTATGTGGAATGCCTCATGGACTATTAAGGGGTATTTGATCCATGAGAGGTTCATATCTAACAAGCCTTAGCCAAAATAAGGATTTTCAATGTCGAGGCCCTCCACACGGTCCGCCACACGGCCAGTGAAGCCTTACACGGATCGTGTGGGGTTTATGTGGTGTGTGCCCTGTCCTTAAACTCCATATTAACACCAACACTCTATACACAAGACCAAGGGCCACCTTAACACCCTTCCACATGACCCATGGTGAGTTACATGGCCCGTGAAGGTGACCTTAAAGCATCACCTTGATCAAAAACTTTTTGGGACCATATTCAAAGTACCATTATGGTCAAACAAAGTTTGGGTCCTAACAGATATTTATACAAAACATCAGAGCTTACAGAATATTATGACATAGCAATACCCGAATTGCAACATGAGACGGTGGATTGATAAAACAACCCCACAAGATGCTTGAAAATGTGCCTTAGAAGTGACCAAAATTATAATTTTTATATATCTTAAAATTCATATGGAATATCAAAAATACGACTTCATACTCTTATTCAGGGGGTCAAAATTAGGGGCAAAAGTGTGTAGTATCGATTTTAGAGTAAACAATCAGCAATTTAAATTTTCCAAGTGATGATTTCCAGAGAGATTTTTGCACCCTTGGCATGACGTGCCAAGGGCGTGCAAATGAAGGAATCTAATTTTTGCATCCTTTTCATGATGCGGATATGTACATTTTTCTATTCAGTTAATTTTCTTGCGGTCTAAGTCTTTGAAGTTTTGGACCTAAGAGTCGTCAAATGTAAAAATACCCATACTTAACCAATTGTTTTACCCTCATATCATTCTAAACATTCGCCAATGCTCATTTAAACACTTAGCTAATATTTTATGTCCTAAAATCAAGTCTCAAAACCCTCTCCAGATCTAAGGTTTTCCTCTCAAGCTTTAAGTCTCCATCTCCAATCTTTATCAGGTTCATCTCCAAAGCTAAGATGCGTGGGTTTCCTTCATGGGTCCCTTTCACCCATGATGCCCAAGCTTTCTTTTCTTAAAAATTGCATGATTTAAAGTTGATTTAGTCATAGGTCTTTTTTATTATGAAAATCACTGCACACTATGTTGGGGTTTGTGAAATTATGATTGTTTTACTATGTTTAGGGCTATAAATCTAAGGTCTGTGGTAAGGATTGATGAAGGGCCATGATTTATATTGTTTAAGGGTATTACCAAGTATCTATTAATGGCTTTACATTGATTTTTATAGCATGATTTCACTCTCAAATTGCATTGTTTTACACTAATATTAGACACACTCTAATTATTTGATAGAATGTCCTATTATGGATTCTTGAGGAATTGAAGATCCATTTTGTATGTCTTATGAGTTGAATGACTATATGATGATAAAATAATGATGAAATAATGATAAAGTTATGATGGGATGATGATGAAAAGGAATGTATGTTTATGATGATGAAAGAAGTGTATATATATGATATTGTCTCTATATAGTGTTGGGGATGACCAAGCTTGGGTTGGGGGGTTATAGGCCCGGGTAACCTATAGAGGGGTTGGAACATTGGTCATCTAACTCGGGGGTGGTAGGCCCGAGTAAACTTATTGGGGGTTGGTATCCATCAACCTTGATGGGGTGTTTGTACTTTTTTAGCCTCGGTAGGGGGATTTGTACCCCTCAACCTTGGTGGGGGGTTTGTACTTTATCAACCTCGTGAAGAGGTTGATACCTTATGATCTTTCTAAGGTGGTAGTAGGCCTTGGCTTGCATTATAATGGTCACTCTTTACACTCGTATTATGATCTATATAAACATGGTTTTACTTCAAGCATCATACATAAATGCCATAGTATTAGTTTGCTATTCATTGATTATGAGTATGCATTTTGTCTATGATAACTACCTCTTGTTGGATTGCATCCTACATACTTAGTACATTCAAAAGTATTAACGCATATTCTATGCCTATATGATGTCACCATGTAAGAACCGATGTACCTTTTGATCATCCTCCTTCGCGTGGCTAATACGACATCTATCAAGCTTATTGGTAAGTCTTCCATTCCGGGGACATTACTTATGATCTATTGCTATGTATTAAGAATTTCTCTCTTGACTTATGTATTGATTATGATGGTGAGCCTGGTTTCTTTGTCTTGGTCCCCACTTTCATCTATGTAATAGAGGTGTTGTTGGACATGTTATGTATCTATACTATGATCTAGACTCTATTGATTCTTGATGTTTAATTTATATCTTTATTGTCATTCTAATTGCTTCTGTGACTAAGAATGTGTAATGATATGCTATGCGGCTTGTTTGGAGTTCCTTCCAGTTCCCATTTGCCGGTCATCTCTAGGCCATAGGCTTGGGTTGTGACAAAGGTGGTATTAGAACACTAGGTTGTTTTAGATCCTCAGAGTCCAACACACCACATTGATCAGAGTCTTATTCACAGTTATGTTGTGCACCACAACTATGAGTAGTAGGCTATGAGACATTTTTGGAATTATTTCCCATCTTTATGTTCTAAGTCGTTATATAATGTTGAAGTAAGTTTTGCCCCTAACAATTATTCTTTGTTATGCTAGATCATGTCTAATACGAGATAAAGATGAGCCCGCACGCAGAGGAGCAACTAACCAATAGAGAGGTTAGGGATACTCTCACCTTGCCTACAGCAGTGGTGGCTAATCAAGCCAACAAAGGGGCCCAAGCCCTTCATGCTCCTACACCGGCTCTCGGCTTAGAGACTTCATAAGAATGAATCCTCTAGAATTCCATGGGTCAAAGATGATTGAAGACCCCTAAGATTTCATTAATGAGGTCTATAAAATTTTGTCAATCATAGATGTGAGGTCGGAGGATAAAGCGCAGTTGGCGGCCTACTAACTCACAGGGATAGCACAAATATGGCACAACCAATGGAAGGAAGAGAACAAAGTTAGCTATGTGGTACTTTGAGAGGAGTTCAAGGTGTCCTTCATTAATCAGTTCTATCCCCTTGAACTTAGGGAAGTTGGTGGAATTTATGAATTTGAGACAAGGGTCCATGAGTCTGAGGGAGTATGCCCTTAAGTTCACCCAACTTTCAAAGTTTACTCCTCATTTTATTGTCGACTCAAGATCGTGAATGAACAAATTTGTTATGGATGTCTCTATCTCAGTTAGTGAAGAATATCGGTCTACCATGTTGATTAGTGACATGGACTTGTCACATTTGATAAACTATGCTAAACAAATGGAAGAGTAGAAATTGAGAAAAAGAAGGAGGCATGAGGCCAAGAGGGCTTGTTTTGAGGGTAAGTTCCAAAAGAGTGGCTGGTTCCATCAAGGCCAAAGTCCTACTCATGCATTTTATAAAAGGATTGCAAATGATCTTCCAAGGGCCCAAGGTGTAAGGGGTGTGGCTCCTATTGATGTGTGTTGAAAATATGATAAGAGTCATGGTGGCCCATGTTTGAGGAATACCCGTGCTTGTTATGGTTGTGGTGAAATGGGGCATAAGGAAATAGATTACCTTCGAAACCGCAACAAGGGCAAGGAGGTTCATCCATAAAGTGCTAATGTAGTCCCATTGGGAAGAGGTGGCCGACAAGATGGTACCCTAAGGCAAAACTGGTTCTATGCTTTGCATGGGAGGCAAGGGGTTGATGAAGTCCACTATGTTGTTACTAGTATATTGAAAATTATTGACTTTGATGTGTATATATTGATTGATTCGGATGTCACTCTTTCGTTTGCTACCCTCTTTGTTTCCTAGAAGTTCCAATGTTGACCTTGAGTTGTTGCATGAGTCATATGAAGTGTCTACTCCTATTGGTGCATCTATTGTACTATAAAAGTTTATAGAAGTTTTCCTATTTTCATCTTGCATAAAGTTTTGCCTTGTGATCTTGTTTAGTTAGACATGGTTGATTTTGATGTCTTTCTTTGGATGGATTAGTTGCATGCGTACTATGCTTCTATTGATTGTAGAACTCGCAGGGTCAAATTCCAATTTCCAAATGAACCCGTTCTTGAGTGGGAAAGTCAAGATGTAGTGGTTAAGGGTAAATTCATCTATTTCATTAAAGCCCGTAAGTTGATCTCTAAGGGGTGTCTTTACCATCTTGTAAGGGTTAGGGATGTGGAGTCTAAAGTCCTTCCTATAGAGTGAGGTCTGGTTGTAAATAAGTTCATTGTTGTTTTCCCAAATGACCTTCTCGGTGTTCCTCCCGAAAGGGAAATAGACTTTGGGATAGACCTCCTCCCAGATACTCAACACATTTTTATTCCCCCTTACTATATGGCCCCGACGGAGTTGAAGGAGTTGAAGGAACAATTGAGGGACTTGTTGGAGAAGGGACTTATTAGACCTAGCCAATTACCTTGGGGTGCTCTAGTGTTATTTGTGAAAAAGAAGGATGGGTCCCTTAGGATGCGTATTGACTAGCGATAACTCAATAGGGTCACCGTCAAGACTAGGTATCCTCTTTCAAGGATTGATGATTTGTTTAACTAATTGCAAGGGGCTAGCCATTTCTTTAAGATTGATCTTAAGTCCGGGTGCTATCAAATAAAAGTGAGGGAGTTTGATATTTCCAAGATGGCCTTCGGGACTAGATATGGACATTATGAGTTTGTTGTGATGTCTTTTGGATTGACCAATGCACTATCTTCGTTGGACCTTATGAATAGGATTTTCAAATCCTTCCTTGATTCCTTTGTTATGGTCTTCATTGATGACATTTTGATATATTATCGTGGTAAGGAGGAGCATAGGGCTCATTTGAGGGTTGTGCTTTAAAGATTGAGGGAGGAGAAATTGCATGCTAAATATGAAAAGTGTGAATTTTGGTTGAGCGAGGTTGCCTTCCTAGGACATATGGTGTCCAGGGATGGAATTAAGGTGGATCCAAAGAATACTGATGTAACTAGAAATTGGTTAGATCATTGACCCCATTGTAAATGAGGAGTTTCTTGTGTTCAGCAGGCTACTATCTTAGGTTTGTGAATAGATTCTCTTCTATTGCTTCCCCTATGACAAAATTGACTCAAAATAAGGCCAAGTTTGTGTGGTTCGATGAATATGAAAGGGAGTTTCCAAATTTTGAAATAAAAGATTGTGTTCACTCTTATATTGTCACTACTAGATGGGCTTCAGGGATTTCAAGTGTATTGTGATGCTTCTCGGGTTGGTCTGGGTTATGTGTTGATCGAAAATGGTAAAGTCATAGATTATGCATCTAAACAACTAAAAGTACATGAAAGGAACTGCCTTACCCATGATCTAGAGTTAGCATCATTGTGTTTGCATTAAAGATTTCGCAACCACTATTTGTATGGGGTATATGTTGATGTATTCACCGATCATAAGAGCCTCCAATATGTCTTCACTCAAAAGGATCTTAACTTGAGGTAAAGGAGATGGTTAGAACTTCTTAAGGACTATGACATGAGTGTGCATTATCATCCCGATAAGGCAAATGTGGTGGCAGATGCTTTGAATAGGGTGTCCCTGGGTAGCCTAGCACATGTTGATGGTGGTGATAAGGATATGGTTAGGGAAGTGCATCGGTTGTCTAGATTGGGAGTTAGGTTGGAAGAGAATAGTAATAGTGGTATGGTTGTTGTGATGGTTCTAAGTATTCTTTGGTTCATGAGGTGATGACAAAACAAGATCTTGATCCCTCCTTGTTAGAATTGAAGGCGTTGGTGAAAGATGGCAATGTGGAGGTTTTCTCCCGAGGGGGAGAAGGTGTTGTTAGGTTCCAAGGTAGGTTGTGTATACCGTGTGTTGATGGTTTCATAGAAAGGATCCTTGATGATACCCACAACTCTTATTACTCTATCCACCCTAGTTCCACCAAAATGTATAAAGACTTGAGGGATGCGTATTGGTGGGACGCATAAAGAGGGACATTGGCAAATTCGTGTCTGGTTGTCATACTTATCAACAAGTCAAAGTCGAACATCAAAGTCTAGGTAGCCTAACCCAAGATACTAAGGTTCCTACTTAGAAATGGGAAGAGAAAAATATGGATTTTATGGTGGGTTTCCCCAAGATTAGAAAGGGTTTTGATTCTATTTGGGGTGTGGTTGATAGGATGACAAAATCAGATTACTTTCTACCGGTTAAGACCACATTTGGGGCTGAATATTATGCAAGGTTATACATTCATGACTTGGTAAGGTTACAAGGGGTTCCTTTGTCCATTATATTGGATAGTGGAGCACAATTCAGTTCACACTTTTGAAGGTCCTTCCAAAGGGGTCTTAGCACTAGAGTTAAGCTTTCTACGGCTTTCCACCCTCAAACAGATGGCCAAGTCGAGAGGACTATCCAAACCCTTGAGGATATGCTTAGAGCATGTGCATTGTATCTTAAATATAGTTAGGTTGATCATCTTCCAATGATTGAGTTTGCCTACAATAATAGCTATCATTCTAGAATCGGTCTTTTGAGGCTCAATGGGAGATGTTGTAGATCACCAGTCGGATGGCTTGAGGTTGGTAATATATATTTGTTGGAATAGATTTGATTGTGGAGGCGATTGATAAGGTTAGGATTATTAGGGAAAGGTTAAAAATGACCCAAAGTCGTCAAAAATTCTATGCCGATGTGAGAAGAAGAGACCTTGAATTCAAAGTTGGTGAATGGGTCTACCTAAAGGTTTCACCATGAAGCGTGTAGTCCATTTTAGTAAGAAGGACAAGTTAAGCCCATGATATGTTGGTTCTTATGAGGTCATGAAGAGGATTGGCAAGGTAGTTTATGAGTTGAGGTTGCCTAGTGAGATGGAATTGGTTCATCCAGTGTTTTATGTGTCCATATTGAGGAAATGTGTGGTGATCTGAATGCCATTGTGCCTCTTGATGTTGTGGGTGTTGTTGAGGATAATTTTTCATATGAAGAGGTTTCAGTTCAGATTTTGGATAGGTAAGTGAAGAGGTTGAGAAACAAAGAGGTGGCTTCTATTAAGGTCCTTTGGAGGAATCAACAAGTTGAGAGTGCTACTTGGGAGGCCGAAGTGGACATGCAAAAGTGGTACCCTTATCTTTTCTACTCAACTCAAGCCTAAGGTATTGATCTAAGTCCTTTATTTGATCTTAAGTCTTAATTCCATCCCCATATCATTGCATATGTGCATGTTTAAATTGACAAGTTCATGATGATTTTCACACTTATGATGAAATTTTTGAAATGATATTTAAATGTATTGTTGCATCACTATGTGGGTAGAAATTGTAATATTTGTACATCTCGCATATGTCTCTTTGACATTCGCGGACGAATGTTCCCAAGTGGGAGATATTGAAATGATCCCAAAAAGTGCCTAAAAATGTGCCTCGGAAGTACCCAAATTGTAATTTCCATATATCATAAAATCCATGCACAATATCAAAAATCCAACTTCATATTCTTGTTCAGGGGGTCAAAATTAGGAAGAAAGTGTTTGACCCCGATTTTAGAGCAAACGATTAGCAATTTTGATTTTTCAAGTGATGATTTCTAGAGAGCTTTTCATGCCCTGGTGCGACGCGCCAATGGCGCGCAAATGAATGAATCTAATTTTTGCGTCCTGTCCACAACACAAATATGTATATATTTTTGTCTAGTTATTTTTCTTGTGGTCTAAGACTTTGAAGTTTGGGCCTAAGTGTCTCCAAACATTAAAATACTCATACTTAACCATTTTTCACCCTCATATCATTCTAAACATTCCCCAATACTCATTCAAACACCTAGCAAATGTTTTATCTCTTAATCTCAAGTCTCCAAACCCTCTTCGGATCTAATGATTTCCTCTCAAGCTTCAAGTCTCCATCTCCAATCTTCATCAAGTTCATCTCCGAAGCTAAGGTATGTAGGTTTCTTTCATGGGTTCCTTTCACTCATGATGCCCAAGCTTCATTTTTCTTAGAAATTGCATGATTTAAAGTTGATTTGCTCATGGATCTTATTTATTATGAAAATCACTGCACACTATGTTGGGGTTTGTGAAATTATGACTATTTTACTATGTTTGGGGCCATGAATCCAAGGTCTATGGTGAGGATTGATGAACGACATTTATGTATATTGTTTGAGGGTATTACCAAGTATCTATTGATGGCTTTACATTGATTTTTCTAGCATGATTTTACTATTGAATTCATGGGTTTACGCTAGCATTACACACCCTTTAAGTGTTTGAGAAAATGTTTGATTATGGATTCTTGAGGAATTAAAGTTCCAACGTATGTCTTATGAGTTGAATGACTATATGATGATAAAATAATGATGAGATGATGATGAAAAGAAATTTATGTGTATGATGATGAAAGTAGTGTATGTATATGTGATATTATCTCTATATTGTGTTGGGGATGACCAAGCCTATCTTGGCGGGTTGCAGGCCATGGTAACTTATCGAGTGATTGGTACCTTTATCTTCTAGCTTGGGGGAGGTAGGCCCAGGTAACCTTATTAGGGGTTGGTACCCATCAACTTTGATAGGGGGTTTGTACTTTGTCAACCTCGGTGGGGGTTTTGTACTCCATAACCTTATGAAGGGGTTTGTGCCTCATGCGCCTATCCACGGGGGTGGTAGGCCTTGGCTGGCACTATAATGGTCACTTATTACACTAGTATTATGATCTATATAAGCATTGTGTTACTTCAAGCATGATTCATACATGACATATTGTTAGTATACTATTCATTTCTTATGATTATGCATTTTGTCTATGGTACCTAACTTTTGTTGCATTGCATACTACATACTTAGTACATTCAAACATACTAAGGCATACTTTATGCCCTCATGACATCACCATGTAGGAACCGGTATACCACTTGACCATCCTCCTTCACGTGGCTAGTATGACTTCATCAAGCTTATTGGTGAGTCCTCATTCCGGGGATGTTACTTATGATCTAATACTATGTATTATGACTTTCTCTCTTGACTTATGTATTGACTATGAAGGTGAGCCTCATTTCTTTGTCTTGAGCCCCACTCTTATCTATATAGTAGAGGTGTTGTTAGACATGTTATGTATCTACGCTATGAGCTTGACTCTATTGACTCTTGATGTTTATGATATGAAAGTTTGTCCTTAGTCCTAATTTCTCATTGATTACATTTATCTATTATGTCATTCTAATTGCTTCTACGACCAAGGATGTATAATGATATATTATGAGACTTGTTTGGGATTCCCTCGACTTCCCAATTCGCCAATCATGTCTAGGCACTAGGCTTGGGTTGTGAAAATTGAGTTGTTGGTTGACTATGACATTTATATTTTACACCATCCAGGTAAAGCGAATATGCTAGCGGATGCCTTGAGTCAAAAGTGAGTGAGTATGGGTGGCCTAGCATACATGCAAGCTGAGGAGCAATCGTTACCTTTGGACTTTCAGTCCCTATCTAATAGGGTGGTCTGATTACATATTGTATATTCCAACTAAGTATGGGACTTTATTGGGGCTTAGTGTTCACTAGTTGATCATATTTGAGCCCCACAGTTCAAGGATAAGTCATTATTGGATCATCAAGATAGAGTGTTATAGGGTATTGGGGGTTAGAATATAACTTATATTGATGGATTCCTTAGATTTGAGGGTTGATTGTGTGTTCCTAGAGTTGGGGATTTGATACATTTGATCCTACAAGAGGCACGTGATTCTTGATAATCTATTCATCCTAGTACAACTAAGGATGTACTGAGACCTGAGGCAGTATTACTGATGGGATTGGATAAGTAGAGATATTGCAAGCTATGTATCGTATTCCCTCAGTTGCCAATAGGTAAAGGCTAAGCATCAGCGGCCTAGTAGGACACTTATGCTACTACCCATTCTCGAGTGGAAATGCGAGCGAGTCACTATGGACTTTATTTTGGGACTTGCTAGTACTTCCAAAGGTCATGACAACATTTTGGTGATAGTTGATTTGTTAACTAAGTTTGGACATTTCCTTCTAGTCCTTTGTACCTTCAATGTTGAGTAGTTAGACCGTATCCACATTTAAGGGATAGTATGGTTGTGCGAGGTGACCATATCTATCACAATTAACTAAGGGTCACAATTTACCTCCAACTTCTAGAGGTACTTTTAGTGAGAATTGGGCACTCGAGTTAATTTGAGCACAATATTTCACCTCTAGACTGATGGCTAGTTTGAGCAGACTATTCAGGTTTTGGAGTATATGTTACGGGCTTATGTGTTAGAGTTTGGGGGTCAATTGGATTAGTTTGTATCATTAGTTGAGTTTGCATATAATAATAGTTATCACACCAGCATTCAGATGGCTCCGTTTAAGTCACTATATGGTCAATGATGTCATACTCCAGTTTGGTGGTTTGAGACTACTGAGCCAAGTCCATAAAATATAGATTTTATGCAGGATTCCCTAGCTATTGTTTGGGTAATACAGGATAGGCTGAGGATAGGTCAAAGTCGGATTCAGATTTATGCTGATCGTAGACACTGATTCTTGAAGATTGAGGTTAGAGATCAGGTGTTCCTGAGAGTGTCACCCCTGAAAGGGGTCATGCGGTTTAGGAGATGAGTAAGTTGGGTCGCTAGTATATCAAGTTTTTTGAGATCTTGAGATAGTTTTGGCTAGTTGCTTATGAGTTATCCTTATGTTCAGCTTACTTTGCCATCTATCTTGTATTCTATTTGTCGATGTTATGCCGATACTTTCCAGATGAGCCATATGTGCTAAGTATACTTGGTTGAGTTAGATGATCCCCTGACTTTTGTTGAGGAGCCAATTTCTATTTTTTCTTGGGACACCAGACAATTGCACTCCAGGGTCATACTGATGGTTAAGGTGCAGTGGTGACACCGTCCAGTTTCAGAGGCTACCTGGAAGTTGGATGCATAGATTCAGGAGAAGTTCTTTGGCCTATTTGAGCCATAAGGTATGCCTTTACTTAACTTTCACGGCAAAAGTCTTATAATTAGGAGATATTGCAATGACCCTCTAGGTCAATTCTGTGTTTCTATTTTATTTCTACTATTTTGAGCTTCTGTATAGAGACCTTTGCCCTATTATGACCTATTGGGATGGTTAGGATGGTTATAAGGTGTTTTGGTTGAGAATTATGCAAGTATGCAAATTAGTGAGAAGTTAAAACTGCTAAAATGAAATTTATGTCAAAACCCTAATAAACAACCTCAGTAAGGGATTCTGATGGCTCTATCAGCTTTGGAATGATTGATTTGTGTTAGGATGGTGGTTGGTCAGATCATGGAAGGTCCCGGTATGATTTTAGGCTAAAAGTTGCAAAATGAATTCAACAGAAAGCTAGAAATGTGTTTCTATAAAAAAAAACTATCTAAAGACATTCAAAATTGAAAACTGGTGACCCAATCAACTTTCAAACATTAAAAACTAGCTAAAACGACCCTTCGTAAATTGACATGGACATCATATTGCATTTTGACCCCGTCAGATAGTTTAACTAAAATTAGCTAGAAAGAAGTTAGACCCTAATTTTTTTGTAGGATGCTCTGTTGAAAATTCTAACTACACTATTGGATCCAAAAGGTCAAAATCTATGTGGCTACACTATTAATTTACAAAAATGGACATTGGATGCCCTGGTGAAGTTTGGAACTGAGGTGGTACAACACCAGACAAATTGACTCTTCGCGTTCACAGAGGATGTTGTTGCGTTCGCAAAGGGTAAATACGGTAAAGCTCCATATTCACGTCGAATCTTTCATATTCACGGAAAAGGGCTAGTCCCCTACACTACTCCATTCGCGGGGCTAGATCCAAGCTCATGGAGACGATTTGGGTGGCCTACATATAGGTCATCCACTTTGCAAAAAAATTTAATTCCCACATTTATTTGGCTATAAAAATCACTTTGGGAGTTTGCTTTCGATAATACATAGGTCCATGTGACTCGATTTTTCGCAAGGAACGTCGTAATGAAGTCAAATTTAGGATTTGGTACATATTTTGAGGTAAATTCTCTGTTTTAGTTGAATACTTTCTCAAAAATTGTTAAAACTATAGACGTCAATATCATAGTCATTTGTTGATAGAAATAAGTAAAACTTGAGTCTAAACAATTTTGTGTTCTAAGAAGAACATTGTGGTATGTTAGGTTTTAGCTGAAATTGCCTAGTTCTTCAGAATTTTGACTGAGAAAGTTTTGAAAGGAATGTTTTTCCAATAAAGTTTTTAACTTCGTTCTTGGGCTTTTTCTTTGTCATTTGCGGCCCTTTTTTAGCTGAATTTTTTGTGGTAAAGTAGGTTGTCGTGGGGAATGTTTTTCAAAATTTTATTAGGAATTTTGGGTGTGGGCCCTATTATTCCTATTTCAGGCCTTCTTTGGCCTAATTCCACCCGTTGTTCAAGTTAATACAGTCGAACTGACCATGTTGATATTGTGGATTATATTTTAGTGGTTGACTAGCATCGAGAGACTACCAAGAAAGGAAAAGCTCGACTAGAGTGATTCACAGTTCAAGGCGTCGATAGCCAGGTAAACTAGGCTTTTCCTAAACCTTAGATTGGCTTAAATGATAAGTATGCTGAATTGGATGTATTTGCTATTCTAGTTATGTTCGGTATGTGTAGTGTATGCTGCTGTGAGATATGACTCTCTATTGTTGGCTGTAAATATATTAAATTAGATAGATTTCGATAATAAGGACTACATGGAGGCCTGATAAGGGTTATATATGGGCTGATATGGTGAAATAGGTGTGTTTTCTAACCTATGTTGTTGTCTATGAGAGCTTGCTACTAGAGTTATTGAGATATGATGACTGTGAGGATACTTATTGAATACTTATCATATAGTGACTTGTTTCTGACTTAGTGTTCTAATGTTCATGCTCAAATAAGAAAGCGATCGTTGTAAGTAATGAACCTAACCTAAGGTTAGGGTCGAATCCACAAGGAATATGGGGCTTGACTATAGAGATCCACTATCCACTACCATTTATTTCAAGCATCGATTACTAAAATCTCTAAATGGGGGTTCTTTTTGTAATTCAAGAATAAAAATAAAAACTAAACTAATTATGCAAGAAGACCTAAAATTTAGGTACAACTTGGGAATTGTGTTTCCCATGATTCGTTGACTCAATTACCCTAGACAACATAACTTTAATTGGGAATTTGCATGCAGGATGGTAACTTAGGTTCTTTCAGCCCTCTTATGAAGGTGAAGGTAGAATCTCACCATAGTGCTTGGTCGTCTACAATAGCGTGCCAACTAACCTTTACCTATTGTCCTAGTCAACCTCCCCTTGGTCAGCTATTGTCGATCAGATAGGAACAAATCAACTGAATCCTGTCATTTACTTCTGCTTTCCTATTTGTCACTACCTTGGTCAAGATCGTGATAATAGGTAGGGTTTGGAGTTATCCAGCACCAAACAGCAATCAAAATGAAGGGAAATAAATAATACATACAAAACCACAATCAAAGAACTGCACAAAGTCTAGGTTATTCCAAGTCAATTACTCATGGTTCCCACAACCCTAAGTTGTGGGTACTTAGCTACTCATGACTAAGGCAAAATCAACAATAATGTAAATAAATGACATAGTTGAGAGTTTACCCAAAGCAATGAAGAGCAAAACACTTCAAGTTGAAAACCACAAGCTTGGACTAATGGCCAATGAGTACAATGTGGGTTTTCAGTCACCCAAAAGTGGATCTTCAAACTGAAAGATAAAAATCTACTCTAAACCCTAAAATTGCTCCTAGAATATTTACAAGTAGTTGTAATGTCAGGTCCCTCCCAAAATAAATGCTCACATAAAGTATATATAGTTTTTATAAATTTAAACCGTAAAAATTATAAGAAAAGACAGTTGGTAGCAGGTACATTGCACAGGTATGACTCATAAGGTGATCTATGAGTCATAATCGGGGTCTCGTAGTCAGCACTTGGCATTTTGGACTTGACTGTTATGACCCACTGTTATGAGTCATTGCTTAGGCTAGGACTCACATGCTTCTTTTATAGTCTAGGCCTTTAGTGTTTTGGTCTAACATTTTGGCTCTTTGATTCTTGCTATGAATCCACTTGTACAAGTCGTAGAATGTCTTACAACTCGTAGGATGGACTAGTAGGAGTGACCTTCACTTGGCAGAATTCTGATTTTTGGTCTCTGATTCTTGCAACGACACAACCTACGACTCATAATAGGAGCTATGACTCGTAGGTGGGCTTGTATGGCCTATGCTTCATCAAAGTCTGCAACTTTCCTTCAAAATCATGTCAACCTAACTCTTCTCCAAGATTAACACAAAACACATTAAAACACTAAAAATTCACTTTAATAACTAAGAAAATCCCTTATTTTAGGCACCAAATGTGTTATAATTTGACAGCACATCAACACCCTCAACTTAGAATTGTTGCTTTGTCCTCAAGCGATGACTTAATCTATGCAGACAAAGAGAAATCCATAGCAGCTATTTCAATGGCATATACAACAACTAATTTGGTTCAAGTATCCAACTACTACTTTCAAAATAGAGTTGCAAAGTTATTGAGCAAACAAGAACATCATGACATACCTGACAATCTAACATTGATAAGCTAAGGATCATCAATATTCCACAATCACTAGTATAGTCATATGCTACTCAAGTAGTGCAAATACCCTCACTAGAAAGAAGTCCTTATACTTACTCAAGAACATTCAGAAATCAGGGACTGAGAAAGCATTCTCACTCTTACAATTGAAATTCAATGCATATTGACTAACACAATAGGCTTGCCTCTATACTCATCTTCTGGCTTGGTGATTGAGCAAAGTTAGATTACTCTAGGACTTATTGGCTTATAACATAGGCTCAAGGTGCTTTAATGGAGCATTTTGAGAAAGTAGTAACTAAAAGCTATCGTTGAATCATGTTTACTAACTTTTTTGCTTCCATAATCCAACCATTTTTTCATCAATCCACCCTTGTTTCCTTGCTTTGAAATTTTCTCGAGTGCTTTCTTTCTCTTTTTTTTAGTCGTGCCTTTATTTTAAACTCACTTTTGCTACCTTTTCCTCAATTACAGACATTTTCCTTCTTTTTATTCACTTGGTTCATTCTTTTTCACTTCTTTCTTGATTTCCCAACTAACCACCTTATTATTGTTACTTTACCATAGTAAGGGCCACCCTCAATTTAGGTTTTTAGCCTCAGGTGAAGTTCATAATATCTATGCCTCAAACTAGGGCCACCAACTGCAGCCACCCTCAACTTAGGCCTTTGGCCTGGATCAAGGTTCACATGTTCAAGGATAGAGTAGGGCCAATATCGAGGTATTTCATCAGACAAGGTTAAACTAGCGAGGTATCAAGAAAGAATGAGTAAATAATAAGCTCAAAATTTTGGAAAAAGGGGTTCTCTCACTTAAACGGTGGGTTATTTTAGGCTAAAAGTGGTTTCAGTCAAAGAACAAAGGCCTAAGATCCTTTTTATATCCACCACATCATCAATCCAACTTTTAGAGTAATAAGGCAAGTTCTAGGTCTATACAAAATACATGAATATAGTAAAATACGCTCACAATACACATGGCAATTGCATCCACAATCAACTATAGACTTAAGGTCATTCTTTCAGTCTCAACTTACCTTCATAATATCATAACAAACATTTCCAGATACTCAAAAATGTAAGATTGCATTAATAAACAACAATCTCAAAATATTTTGAGGGTATCAAATTTTCAAAACATCCAAAAAGCATTTTAAGATTATATATGCCAAGAGATATTAAATACTATATATCTATAAATTGTCTATACTACCTAAACATGCAGGTTCAACAAAAAGTAAATATCCACGAGAAAAAAAGAACACAAGCAAGAAAACCACGGGATCAAAATTTGGGGTAGTTATGGACCCTAAGCTACTCAGACTTCACCAAGATCCATAACTGCTCACACCCCACAGAAAAAGTTGTGTGTTGTCCTCAATGCACCAAATCAAGAAACAATAGAGAATATAGGGGTAAATTAAAACAAACCTTCGGTTGCCTCCTAAGAAGCGCCTGATTTATTATCGTAGAATTACTTTGTCCATTTGGTTATTTAGACTTCACCAATTTCTCAAACATTGCTTCTCCACAATTTTGCTTTTTCTTCTACTTGGAGCTTATAAATTGGACCCCTAATTTCTTTTCTAACTTTCTATCATGCTTAGAGGGTGGTGGTATAAGAATGAGGGGAATGAGTACTAGATTTTGCTTGTTATTTGTAGTAGAGGCTCCCAATCCAAGCTTCTTATAGACTACAAGGGGCTTTAGATTTATGCTAGCATCTAGATCATATAGTGCCCTTGCGAATTCGACATCTCTAATTATGCATGGCATGGTGGGCATCTTCTCCACTTACTTAGTGGGAAGAGCATTGATGGATAGTTGTTTTAACATGGAAAGAGAGTGATTGACCTTGTTTTCCTCCTCCCTCTTCTTAAGTCTTTGAGGAAAGGAGGAGACAACCTTGGGATGGGCTTGTACTGCTTTGGCTCCTCAACTGATTCATTTACCACATCCTAACCACACTTGTCTCCTTCAACCATATCCTTGTTACAACTATTTCCTTATGAATATCTTGTACAACAACCAGCACAGGAGGATCAATAATACTCTTATCACACCTACTAGTAACCTCCGTATGTTGCCCCTCATCCTCAGAACTTTGCACTATATCACTAGGTAGTGTACCACTCTGATGCTGCTTAAGCAGAGCCGATGCTTGACCAAACTATTGCTAAAGTTGTTTAATGGCCACAAAATCAGACTCTATTTTTTGATTAATATTTGCAATTTCTAATCTAATTTCACGTAGAGTCTCATGCCGTGTCTCAGCCTTCTTCAGCAGGAGATCAAACATCTCCTCAATTATAGGGTTGTTTGTGCTTGTATCGTGATGGTGTGATGGGACATAAGGATCATTTCTGAATCCATATCTACTACTACACTTGATGTTTGGCCCCTTATTTTTCTCATAATAACCACCTTGGCTATCTTTGTAAGCACATTCTCTTCTATAGGTCCAATTTTGATTTTTTTGACCTTGGCGCCACTAATATTGACTGCACCATTGTGCTTTGGGCTGAAAATCCCACATTTGATCTAAAAAAAATGAAGTGTCCTCCTAATAATATAGTTCCTCGTACATGAGCGTATGTGGAGGCTAATGTTGTGATGAGGGACGCACTGCACAACTTCTTTTTATATATATGTGTGTGTGTGTGTGTGTGTGTGTGTGTATGTATATGTCCTAGAAAGAAACAAAATAAAACAAACAAAAGTAATATACAAGAGAATCTAGTAATCAATACTTGAATTAACTAAAAGTGAAATCAAGTCAAGAACCTAGTCGCATTCCCCGACAACGATGCCATAATTTTGTTATGATATTCACACTCCAATAAGAAAACGATCGCTGTCAGTAATTAACCTAATTGAAGGTTAGGGTCGAATCCATAGGGAATACGGGGCTTGACTATAGAGATCCACTACCATTTATTTCAAGCATCAATTACTAAAATCTCTTATGGGGGTTTTCTTTGTAATTCAAGAATAAAAATAAAAATTAAACTAACTATGTAGGCAGACACACAAATTTAGGAACAACTTGGAAATGGTATTCCCCATGATTTGTTTCCTTAAATACCCTACACAACATAACTTTAATTAGGAATGCGCATATAGGACAGTAACTTAGGTTATTCCAGCCCTCTTATGAAGGTGAAAAACGAATTTCACTATGGTGCTTAATCGGGTACCATGGCGTGCCAACTAATTATTACCTATTGTCCTAGTCAACCTCCCCTTAGTCAAGTTTGGTCGATTAGATGGGAATATATCAACAGAATCCTGTCATCTACTTTTTGTTTTCCTATTTATCACAACCTTGGTCGGGATCATGATAGTAGGCAAGGGTTGGTATTGGCCACCTCTAAACAACAATCAAAATGAAGGGAAATAAAAAATACATGCAAAAACCAATCAAAGAAATGCACAAACTCTAGGTTATTTCAAGTCACTACTCATGGTTCCCACAACCCCAAGGTGTAGGTGCTTAGCTACTCATTGCTAAGGCAAAATCAACAATAATGCAAATAAATGATGTAGTTGAGAGTTTACCCAAAGAATTGAAGAGCAAAAACACCTTCAAGTTGTAAACCACAAGCTAATGTAGGTTTTCAATCCCCCAAAAGTCAGTCTTTCAATTGAAAGATAAAAATCTACTCTGAACCCTAAAAATGCTCCTAGAATATTTACAAATAGCTGTGAATGTTGTGTCCCTCCCAAAATAAACCCTAACATAAAGTATATATAATGTTTAAAAATTGAACCCTAAAATTATACAGAAAAGACAACTGGCAGTTGGTACGTCACATAAGTACGACTCGTAGGTAACTTACGTATCATAATCGGGGTCTCATAGTCAGAACTTGGCATTTTGGAATTGACTATTATGACTCAGTGTTATGAGTCATTGCTCAGGCTACGACTCGTATGCTTCTATTGTAGTCTAGGCCTTCAGTCTTTTGGTCTAACATTTTAGCTCTCTGATTCTTGCTGTGAGTCGACCTATCCGAGTCGTAGAGTGTCTTACAACTCATAGGCTGGACTTGTAGGAGTGACCTTCACTTATCAAATTTTTGATTTTTGGTCTCTGATTCCTACAATGACACAACTACGACTTGTAGTGTGAGTTACAACTCATAGGTGGGATTGTATGCTTCAGTAAAATCTGCAACTTTTCCTCAAAATCATGCCAACCTAACTTTTATGCAAGATTAACACAAACACATATCAAAACACTAAAAAGTTGCTTTAAGAACTCATAAAGTCCCTTGATTTAGTCATCAAATATGTTGTAATTTGACAGCACATCACTTAGAAATAGTTCCATTGGGCCTAGTTATTGTGGAAACTTATGCTATCACTGACATTACCTTGTTTTACCCTCATTACCTATGATGGATGAGAATATAGCTTGTTGGTCTATTTGTCCTGTCCTTACGCTGATTATTGAGACATATGATCACTGGTACTATTGTTAGCTGCTAGGTTTTGGTTTTGGGAATCCGAGACAAGGGTTTAGTTTTTATCATAATAAGGATGGTGATATTTAGGATACCTATATTATGAGTGTCATGGCCTATGTTGATTCTAGCACGATATATCTTTGGAGTTTCGGATCCAAATATACTAGTTAAGAAAGTGAATATTTGATATCTTGAGTTCCAGATGACACTTCCTATCATTATTCGAGCATCAGCAGGCATACTCGAGTATTCTAGTCCCCAGGTTATGCATCTTGAGGTTCGAGTTCCAGTGGTCGTGCTTGCCCTTCCAGCATTGGATGTCAATTCCTAAGACTAATCTCCTATTGATGTTCATGGTCACGAACCCCGCTGGGTATGTTACACACTAGTTATTTTAGGTTGAGGACCCCATTGATTTTAATTTGGGAGTAAGACCCGATGATTGAAATTTCGAGATGAGACACTATTGTTTATATGAGGGAGATTCTTTCTCCTGGGGGGGATAAGTCACACCATTGCACATGTATGTTTTGGATCGGGTGCCACATGCTGGCATAGGGTTGTGGACCCCATTAAGATGTGATTATTGGGGCAAGGCCCCATGATTGATTACTCGTGGATCCACACACCTATTCATTCCATGATTGTGCATGGGTGCACCCTCTGTGCTTATGGAGGCAGTCTGGCATAGACACTAGGGCCTTACACCATGTACAACTGACCTTTAATCTTATGATGTGAAGAGTTAGGCTATGTGATTGTTGTGTGGTTTTCAATGATTATCTGTATGTTATATTATACGCGGGTTTACCTTTTGGGCTTATGGGGGCTCTAGTGGCATACAAGCATAGATATTATGGCCTTTCACCCGTGGAAGGCTAATAATTCAATTTAGTTTGAGGTTATAGGGTTGATTTATGGGACAACTACTTTTATTTGCATTTTCACTTCTTTATGTATATTATTTCACCTGATTGGTTGATGATGCCTACTGGGTACCTTTTTGTGGTACTCACCCATATTTCTGCATCTTCATATGGTGCAATTCCAGGTTTTAGCCGGAGGCGCTGACTTCGAGGGATCTAAGAGCGTAGGAGACTTCCTTAGTGTGAGTACCAACAACTCTGGCTTCATCACAGCCTCCTTCTATCTTTTGCTTGCAGAATTTCATCTTGTATTGTAGTATTATGTATCTATAGGAGCACTCTTGGGCTGTGTATCATATTTTGTCTTTGTCGTATATGTATAGCAGCATGTATTTTTATTTATCGCAGCTTTGTATAGTTGACTTCTTGGTTTTGGGTATATTTCAGTTCTTTATATTATTGTGTTGGTCTTGGGCTTGACTAGAAGCTAGGATAAGTACCTCGAAGATTTAGGTAATTGGCTTACCTATAGGTGGGGTCTAACAGGCATCATCATGATCGGGACCTAGTCATAATATATCTGTCAAGAAATTTAAAATTAATGCACCTCAAACGTAAATGGATAATCAACGCAAATTATTACTGAAACATATGTACCTAATCTTTTCAGATTCTATTATTTGTGACCTAATGTAATGTTATGTAGCTATAGGAAGATCTTATTTTATTGCATAATCATAGAGATACGTTTTCTTATATGATTGCATAATCACAGGGATATATTTTCTTAACTATATTAATTGGATTATCTGTAATTAAATGTAAAAGATAATTTGCTTAGATATACAGATACAACTTGTATATGATATTAAGAAGTAGTATCAATAAATGCAGTTCACTTGAATACTCTTATTTTATATGGTATCAAAGAATGTTAAAAGAACTTGAGATTTCTTTTTTTCTGGCCATGGTATTTGAAGGATGCACTGATGAACTAGTGAATTTTCTTCAACCCAAAGTGACAAATGCTTATCTCTATTTTTTGCATATAAACGTCGTAATTGGGTGGGTTGCGTCAAATCTGGATGGGTCATAACGGGTCAAGATATTTAACAGGTTAAGACCTAACCCAACCAGAATTTTCTTGGATCAAAATGGGTTGGGTCAAAATGGAGTTGAGTAATAGGTTATAGAGTGGGTCAAGATCCAATCGACCCAAATTTTATTAAGTTTTACTTATTTTGTTTGTTCTTTTATAATTATTTAGTACTTAATAAAATTATATGTATTTATTATAACTATATAAAACATATTGAATAGAAATAAAAACTATTAAAAATAAAAAATATTTTAAAACTATTTTGACAAAATCTCTGTCGAGTCAATTTGGTAGCATATCATTCCAATTTCAAATCTGTTGGATTGAGATGGATTGAGTTAGTAAATGAGTAGGTCGTTAATCCTACAAATTCAAATAGGTTGGGTTATAATTTTTCCATCCCTATTTGCATCCATCAGACCAACCACATTTTATTTTTGATTTATTAAGTGCAGGAATCACTTGCTTTTCAAACTAAAAAATATTTGTTGTCGGTGTTGATTTAGAAACTGAAGGTTATACTGATAATGAGGTACAAAGATTCTGCTCATAGTAATTTTTTGCTTCTAATCCAAGACCGTGCAGTCTTCTCTTCTTTTCTCCCCCCGCGTCCGCGGCTTGATAATTTGCTTCTCAATAATCAACGTTAGATTGAGGCAGCGCTTTTTCCAAAATAATTCCTCATTTTTTTCCTGTAATAAGTAGATAAAAGAAAGAAAGCATTAAAGATTGGGAACAAAATAATTTTGAAGGCAAATGCAGAAATATACATAATCCTTTAAGTTTAAATGTACGTGGGTCGTTAATTTCACAAAATATTTAAATGTACATAACTTTTAAGCTTATCTTAAATAAAATGTTTCAGCCAAACAATATGCAAATTCTTATTACTCTTGTATCTCTAAGTTGATTATATTCTACATTTTTTATTTTGCTTCTCTTAATTAAATTACATCAGAATACAAAGTGTCATACATAAAATTTAAGAGAAATTCTACTGATCGCAATTTTGATGATGTCAAAATGTCATATACATAGAATTTAAGTCAAATTATATGCAAATTCAGCCTCAGATGGCAATTTCAAACAACAATCCAAACACACACTTCTCCTCCTAGCAGCTTTTGGCATACCAAGTAAATCAAATAAATTGCTAACTCTCAACAAAAGGTCAATTGACCCAAAATATTGTTAACCCATGTCACTTCTTGAATTAGAATGTTGGCGTTTAGTAGGCCTTTCGACATTGTGGTATAAACTATTCATGAAAAGCTCAAATGTAAAAAGTGTTTTTAATTGACAGACAACAAGCACCAAAACTTTCATAGCTATATTTTCATACAACTAATTCACTTTGGACAACTTGCCATATGACTTGTTGAAATAAGCACTCCAAAGTAGAATTTCTAATCGCTTGTTACAAACTAAAATTCTGAACAGTATGATAGAACAAAAGAGAAAGATCGAATTCTCCTTCATAAGAATATCTTCCTTTGATTTCCTTTCAGCTACTTTATTATGTATGTACAATTATCAGGATGTCTATATATGTTTGAATCTTGAATGTGCTTTTCTTTATATTAGTGTAATGAATCAGCATCTCTTATTATTGTATAAGTGTATACTATTGAGGAAACTATCTCAAGTAAAAGGCTAAAGGTCATTGGCTTAAAACAGGAGATTCTAACTCTAAGAACCTCTTTGCTTAAATACGAAGTACACAAGTGAAAAATCACATAGGGAGATTGTTGGACACAAATGGCAATCTAGTGAACACCCCCAAAGGCATTGAAATTGAGATCTTAAACAGTTATATAATTCTTTCCATCAATCTTGGATGGAGCCAAAGATTTACTTTTTTTTGGCTTTGGGTTACGATGGAATAAAGTAAAATGGCTCTTTAAACTGTCTGTGTTTCTTTCAATTGTAAAGCAGCAGTTAGTCAATGCAACTCTCGACGCTCATCATGGGTCATCCGAAAATAGTCACGCTATGTTGTTAAACATAAGGTCAGGCTGCGTACACCCAACTCCCCCTTACCCCCATTTGAGGTATTGGGGTAATGTTGTTGTTGTAAACAGTTATTAGCAACTACTGGATAATCCAAGGTTCATGGGGGATTGACTACCTATTGAATGAGAAACAACAACTGGATGTCATTGCCCCAGTCACCAAAGATGAAGTACTTTATGCCCCAGTCCCAAGATTTGATGGACTAAATGCAGTTTTCTTTAAGAAAACGTGGAAGATTATTGGGAAACAGGTGACCACAACAGTGATTCATTTGTGTGAGACAGGCACTATGTGTAAAGCTATAAACTATGCTATAGCAAATCTGATTTTAAGGTTAAAAATATATCTAAAAGGGAAATATTTTGGGGTTTAACAAGGGAAAGTTTCCATTTGAGTACCTAGGGATATCCCTTAGTACTAAAAGGCTTTCTATTCTCCAATGCCAACCCTTATTGGATAAAATGATGGACAGGATTATAACATAGACAACAACGATCCTCTCTTATGTAAGAAGGGTACAACTAATGCCAAGTGTCCTACTATCTATGAAGAACTACATGTCACAATTTTCTCCCTAAAAAGGTAATTTCTATGATTGTATCGATATACAGAAGGTATCTTTAGATAGGAAAAGTTGATGTTAGTGAAAACGCTCTTGTCGCATGGGATCAACTGTACAAACCCAACACTGTTAGAACTCAATATTGTTGATATTAAGATATGGAACAAAGCAGCTATTACAAAATGGTTCTGGTGCCTAAACCACAAGAAAGACAAACTATGAGTGAGATAGGTACATAGATACTAAATAAAGGGTGGCTCCAAATGGGATATTGAAGCAAAACAGGCATCCTGATTGTTGATGAAGATATTGAAAGGGAAAATGTACTTTGAATCAGCAGGCTATGATTATGATCATTGACTTTCTACGCAAAACTTTTTCCATTCAAAATATATATATAGAAATGCAAGACTCTTTCCCTAAAGTTCCATACAGAAGACTAGTATGTATCAACTAAGAAGCACTAAAATAGTTCTTTATATTTCAAGTAGCATCGTTGGAAAGATTGGGCTACAAAGGACAGACTTTATACATGGGGGATTATCAATTCTTTGGAAAGTCCTTTATGTGCAACTAGCTGAAAGAGAATTAATCACTTGTATTTTGAATGCACGTAGACTACCTATGTCTTAAAAATGGTTTTGACTTGGCAAGAATTTATTGACACCTTATAGCTCTATTCTTACATGTACCTATATTTCAAGACTCATTCTTACATGTGGGAAGTGGATTAGGGTCATAAGGACATGTAGTTCTTAACCGAGTTCAAAACTTTCCTATTGGTTGAGTTTATTGCATTAGACTATGCAAGGGTCAACTTTAAATGATGATAAATTTTAGCATACAAATAATAAGATAGCCTATGACCTACCAAATGAAATCTCTTTTAATTAGCTTTCCAATGCCACCAATTTCACCTCATTTTGAGTTCATCGTCAAAAGTTATGATCATTTACTACGAATTTCCAGAGTAAAGAGTAACTATAAACTAACATACGGGTCGTGGTTTGAATGATGGCCTGTCTTGGTAACTCGTGGAAAAAGTTCTGAAAGTCAACTTTTGAGCGCCTAACTTGATGGACTCAACTACAGATCATAGATGCTTCTACGGGCAGTGGTTTTGGTTCGTGGAATAAATTCAGAGACCTCAAAATTTTTCCCAAAAGTTTTTGAATGGGTTTCTACAGGCCGTGGAAGTTTCTACGGGCCATAGATTGACCCATGGATGACTTTGAAAGTATTTTAAGAAGGGTTATTTTGGTCTTTTTTTCACTCTTTCAAAGCCTTAACTAGGCGTTTTTATAACTAAACAAGTCTCTAAACATATATATTCAACTCTTTCACGCTAAAACACATTCTCGAACTTAGAGCAAGGTTTCAATGGAGAAAAAGCTAGGGTTTCAAGGGGATCCTGTGAGTTGTCCAAGCCATTCAAAAATTCCAAGTATGTAAGGCTTACTAGAACATCAATTATGCTCTTCCATGTACCTCATTACCCTAATTGATGGAGTTACAAACAAGTTGAGTATCTTCTATGAATGTTTCTCGAATATTTTTCTTAAATTCTAATTTATTCTGATATAATCTTGCATGAATTATGGTTTTTATGAATTAAAATACTTAAAATAAATTATTTCACCTTTCTACATAAATGCTAGAATGAATTTTTGTCATTTTTACATATCGTACTTAAATGGGTATGCATGAGTATAGTTTGAGCCTAAAGAATCTATAGAATTCCTGAATCCTTTAACTTTACTTTTGTTTCTTGAATACTATGAGTTGGAATGATGTATTATAGAGTATTTATAAGTCATGCTTAATCCTAAAGGAATGTTCCTAACCAAAGAGATGATAGTTGATGTGATAAATTGAGTTGACAAATCTCCAATGAGACTAGATGAATGAGTTAACCATAGGTATGTCTTATGAGCATGTTGAGTCTTTGTAGGAGTATTGAACACTGAATTGAGTAAAAGTAAGTCCAACTCAAACTTAATAACTACGTAGTCGACATAAGAGAGGACTAAATGGTAAAATCAAATGTTTCCTATTGTCCCCAAAAGTGGACTTGATGTTACTAATTTTAGATCCACCAATGGGATGTCCCTTATTCTGGAAAGGTATAGGATGGATGTGGAAATAATATCACTTCATTATATCAACACTGACTCATAGGTGATGGTTGTTGATTAGAGAAACTCTCACATAGGCCTTGACAGTACTCTGAGTGGATTGGACTATGTGGTATATGAGTGGACACAGTCTAAGCCGCATTCTTACTTTAGACTCTTAACCTTGCTAATTGAGTTTCCTACTTCTTGATTTGAGCTATTTGAGTTGATGTTATTCTTCCTTCATATGTTTTTTTCTGCCATTTTACAAACTAGTATATTCCATGTATTGATGTGCATTTAGGTCTACATCTTTTCATAATGCAGATACAAGTATTATAGATCATCAACAGGTTCCCTATTGAGGACCCATTTGCATTCAGCTGATTGGTGAGTCCTCCCAGCTTTCAAAGGATATCATGTTTCTATTCTAGCTTTTAGTTTATACTTGTTTGATTCTATTTTGAGATAGCCATGAAATAGTCATTGGCATCATTTAGTCAGATGATTTAGTGGATTCATATACTAGACTATCGAGTTATGATTGGATGTTATTTTTGGCTAGTTTCTTTCATACTATTCTTACTCAGTTGATCGAAAGACTGTTTGGCATTTGGCCTTTGATTATGGAATTCTTATTGCTTTCCATTAAGTTTTATTGGATCTTTGATGTCTTTCTTTGTTAGTTTATGATTGAATGAAAGTGATGAGGTCAAATGGTTCGTCTGGGAGCTAGCAATTATCTTTCAGTGTTGGCCATACCAAGGGTACCCTTCTGGGGTATGATAAACTCTGTATCAGAGCACAGAGATCAAGTATCCTAGGGAGTCTATTAAAGCATGTCTTGTAGAGTCTTGTTCATGGCTATGTTGTGCACCGCACTTTATATGTATAAGGCTTTAGGATATTAGTAATGGTTACACATTTTTTGCGTTCTAAGTTGATACAGTAGAGTGTAACTCTATTAAAGTATCTATCTGATGCAAATGTCCACTAGTAGATCAAGTTCCGCAGTAAGTCACCCCTGTAGTGAGGAAATATGAGCTTGTTTACTAGAGAAGAAGCTTCAAGGTATAGCGCACCTGACATCACTTTCTCTTATACAACAATTAATGGTAATAAATTTGTTGTTGCTCCATTGAAAGGGTGTAAAGGCAAACCAGTAAAAAGGAGTCTTCATCACGATATTCTTAAACCCAACTTCCATCTCATTTTAGTATCCATAGTTTAGTAAGAGATGCAGTTCTTAGGTTTCCTGGAGATGTTGGGACTAGAATTGACATTTTTGTTTTAGCGAGCGCCTCATAGTTCATTGTTGAGGACATTACTGATTTACAAATTAATAAAGTTGTAAAAGGACCATTGGACTGTTTGCACTATGAAGATGATCCTTGTGTAAAATATGACAAGCAACAATATATGTTGGACCTATTTACATGGAAATAGACAGAGATGAAAGTTTTGAAATGAATTTTTGCCCTAGAAGATATGACTTTGTGATAATTTTGTGACGAATTTTACAACGAATTATAACATCTGTCACTAACTAAAAATATATATATTAATAATAAATTATATCAATGAAATTTTTGTCACTATATAATATAAATTTATAAAAATATATCTAAAAGTCTAGCAACCATTTTTGAATCACTAATTTCATCGTGCAATAATAATTAAATTTTCATATCAACTTAATTACAAAGTCTATAGGAAATATTAGGTGCTAATAATTAGGAAAGAAATAAATATCCATCATGAATCCGTTGTTATATCATAATTTAAAAAATTGCCATTATTCTTGCTACAAAAAGGCTATTACTTTGCAAATCTATTTTCATTTAGTAACAGATATCAACTGTTGATTTTGGGATGGGGTTGTGATGGTTCTATCGATTCTGGAATGACCAATTTATCCTAGGAGGGTGGTTGGTCTAAGGATGAAAGGTCCTGATATGATGTTTGGCTAAACGTTGCACAATGAGTTCAGCTAGAAGCTAAAAAGTGTGTGTTTCAAAAAACCCTACTAAACTCACTCTATATTATAAAATGATGGCGCGATAAACTCCAGAACATCAAAAATAGGCTAAAATGACCCTTCATCAGTTTACAAGGACATTTGGTTGTATTTTGATCCTCTTAGTTATTTTAGCTAAAATTAGCCAAAAAAAAGTGGGACCCTTATTTTTTCTACTCTGTTAAATCCATGTGGTTACACTATTCTTCACTGAAAAATAGACATGATATGCCTCAAGGACGTTTGGAAATAAGATGGTGCAATACTGAACAAATGAACCCTCCAAGTTCGAGGAGGGTGTTGGTGCGTTAGCGAAGAAGCTTCAAGATTCACAGAGAAGCATTGGGCCCCTACACCTTTGCCCTGCGGGGTTCGATCTACCACGGAGACAATATAGGTGGCCTATATATAGACCATTGTCATAATTCAAGTCTATAGCCTAGACGTGACATGGAGAATGGGAACCCAAAGGGATCACAAATAAGCCTCGTAGCATATCATTTACACATTCTTGGTCGCGAAAGTAATTAAACAACAACAAAAAAGTATAAATAAGGATAAAGGTACTAAGGAAAAACTTTGATAGCATAAGACATAGGATACTCAAGAGTCAAGGTCATTGCTTAATTACATCACTTGTCCGACAACACCTCTAGCATAGATGGGGCGGGGGTCAAGACACTTTTTGTGCTCACCCTTATTGTACCAAAGTTTAACTTAAAGTAATAACATAAGTAAGAGTGGCATAGCTAGTGTCCCCGAACTTTAGGACACACCAAAGGTTATCTTCAAGATGTCAAATTTAACCACGTAGAGGATGATCATGAGGAGCTGCAGTCTCTACATGGTAACATTATGAAGGCATATAGTATGCATTAGTATATTTGAATGTACTAAGTATGTAGGATCCAATGCAACAAGAGATAGGCAACATAGTCAAAATGCATAATCATAAGCAAGGAATAGTATAGTATAACATGGCATGCATGATCAATGCTTGAAGTAAAATATGCTTGTATAGAATATAATACATGTGTAGGAAGAGACCATATCCATATAGTCCATGAAATCTTTGCTTGAACTCCAAGGCTTTTCACCCCCTTGGAAGGTGATTGAGTACATACCCCTCAACAAGGTAGTACGGGATTACCATCCCCAGACAAGGAAATTGAGTTATTTACCCCTCAACAAGGTAGTAGGGGCTTAATACCCCCCGACAAGGCGATTGAGGCTTAACACACCCTCAACAAGGTGATTGGGTTTAACACCCCCAACAAGGTGTAGTCAACTTGCAATACTATAGATAGTTTTCATGAATTCAACACATACATATATTTTTTTCATTATTATAAAGTCATTTCACTCACAGGTCACGCAATAGATCATCAATAGCTCAAGAATTCTTAACCGGATATTTTATCAAACACATAGTGGGTATGTAATGCGAGTTCAAAATCATGCAATTCAAGAGGGAAATCATGTGAGAAAACTTAAAGTCAATTGACCCACCAATACTCAGTAACACCCTCATGCAAGGTACATTGAAACCTATCATCAAATCTCATAATAGATCATAGATTCATAGTTCAAAATATGCTTAAATAGTCAATGTTTATAAAACCCCAACATAGTTCATAATTAAATTTATAATAAGAGATACCCATAGATAATCCAACTTGAAAACATACAATGTACATAAAAAAATTAGGTTAGGCACCATGGTTGAAAGCACCCAATGGTTGAAACCCACGTAGCTCAACGTTGGGAATTTTCTTGATTAAGATTTGAATGAGAACTTGAAGCTTGAATGAATTTATTGAGATTCGTAGATGTGTTTGAGACACTTGAATTTAGATGAGATATTTGGTTAACTGTTAGAGAGGGTTTTGGGAATGTCTTGGTTGATACAGAGTTGAAAAATGATTAATTATAGGTGTTTTTATGCATAGGAGGGCTTAGGCCCAAGGCCCCAAAGCTTTAGGTCGAAGCAGTGAAACTTGCAACAAAATACACATCTCCGCGCCCCTGGCACGATAACGGATAAGAAAACTTTTGAAAAATGAAATTTTGCTATTGTTTCTATAAAATTGGGGGTATATCCATTCTCTACTCAATATTTCTCCCTAATCACGAATATGAAGTTAGATTTTTTATATCATGCATGAATTTTAAGATATACGAAAATTACTATTATGGGCGTTTTGGAGGCATATTTTTAGGAACTTTTTGGGGCGTTTCTGCGATCCCCTTCGCGGACAACCATAATTTCCACATTGATTCAGCTATAAAATTGCTATAGGAGCCCATTGTTGATGATTCAAAGGTCCACATGACTCAGTTTTTCACAATGAACGTCATGGTGTAGTAGAATTTGGGATTTGACACATGTTTCGAGATAAATTCACTATTTTAGCTGAATACAACAACAACATTACCCCAATACGTCAAAGGCTCCCACCCATTTTGGGGTAAGGGGAGGTCGGATGTATGCAGCCTGACCCCTATGTTTAAAAATATAGCGCGACTGGGAAAAGAAGACCCATGATGAGCGTCGAAAGTTGCATTGACTAACTGGTACTTCACAATTGAAAGAAAAGCAGACAATTTAAAGAGCCAATTTGCTTTATTCCATCATAGCCCAAAGCCAAAAAATAGTGAATCTTTGTCTCCATCTGAGATTGATGAAAAATTTTGAAAACTTTGTGTTGATATCATAATCATTTCTTGACGAAATTAAGTGAAACTTGAGTCTAGATTGTTCTATGTTATGAGGAGAATGTTGTGGTATGCTTGGTTTTAGCTAAAATTGTCCAAATTTAGGAAATTTTGACGAAGAAAGTTTTGAGAGGAATGTTTTTTGGTAAAGTGTTTGAATTCATTCTTGGGATTTTCTTGTTATTTTGGGGACCATTTTGGGTTAAATTTTTGGTTGTAGGCTCGGGTTATCATCGGAACATTTTTCAAAGTTTTCTTTAGGATTATGGACATGGGCCCTATTTTGTCCATTTTAGGCACATATAGCCTAATTCCATTCGTTTACCAAGTTAATACAACCAAATGACCATGTTAATATTATGGGTTATATTTTAATAGTTGAGCAGTATTGGAAGACTACTAGGAAAGGAAAAGCTCACCTAGAGTAATTTGGGGTTTGAGGAGTAGGCAACCAGATAGGCTTTCCCTAAATCATAGATTAGGTCAAATGATGAGCATGCTAACCTGAGATGTCTTTGAAATGCTAATTGTGTCTGGTATGTGTAGTATATGCTATTGTGAGATATTACTCTGTAATGTTGGATCTAAATATAGTAAATTTGATACATTATGGTAATAATGGCTATAAGGAGCTTGATAAGGGTCGTTTATGTGGTGATATAGTAAGATAGGTATGTATTATAACCTACGTTATTGTTTGTGAGAGCATGCTACTATTGTTATTGGGATATGATGACTATGAGGCTACTTGTTGAATACTTGCCATACTATGACTTGTTTCTAATTCAGAAATGCTCCTGTTGGGCCTAGTTATGCTTGAAACATATATTATCACTATTGTTACCTCGTTTACTCTTGTTAATTGTGATGGACAGAAATATAGCATGTTGGTCTATTCGACCCATCCTTACATTGATTATTGAGACATATGCTCTTTATATTGTTGTTAAGCTACTGGTTTTTGTTCTGGATAGCTGAGATAAGGGTGCCGTTGTTATCATAGGGATGGCAATATTTAGTTTACCTATATTATAAGCGTCATTGTCTACATTGATTCTGGGCACAATATAACTTTGGAGTTTTGGATTTGAATATACTAGTTGAGTGAGTGATTGTTTGTTATCTCAAGTCCTAAATAATGCTTCATTGTTACTGTTTGAGCACCAATGGCCAAAACCGAGTATCTAAGTCCCTTGGTTATGTGCCATGGGGTATGAGTTCTGATTGTCGTGCCTGAACATAACACTTCGAATTCCAATTCCTAAGACTAAGCACCTGTTGATGTTCTGGGTCACGAACCCCGCTAGGTATGTTACATAATAGTTTTGTTGGGTCGAAGGCCCCACTGATTTCATATTGAGCGTGACACCCCATGATTGACATCTCAGATGAGATACTATTGTTTATATGAGGGGGATTCTTTCTCCTACGGAGGATACATCCCACTATCACGCATGCAAATTTTGGATCCGGTGCCACGTGATAGCACAAGGTCAGGAACCTGATTGAGATATGATTGTTGGGGCGACGCCCTATGATTAATTACCCATGGCTCCACACATCTATTTATACCCTAATTGTGCATGGGTTTACCCTCTGGGCTTAAGGGATCTCATGGGGCATTCTGGTGTAGATACTAAGACCTTGCACCCACGTACAACTGACCCTTGATTTGATGATGTGGAAAGTTAGACTCTGTGATGGTTCTATGGAGTTCAATGATTATCGTACGATGTAGTTAGACCTTGATAAATCTCATTTTGGAAAAAGATTTTGACCAAGTGTCTCTCAAGAGAGACCACACGGCCAGTGTAGGTTCAGAAGAGTTATATGGCCTTAAGTAAGACCACACCTGGCCTCAAGCATATTGGCCTTGAGGTGGTGTTGCAAGCTAAGGCACACCTCACTGGCACTTCTCACGAGTCATATGACATTTTGTCGATAGTGTGGAGGAGTTGTGGGGTGGCTAAAGCTTGAACCCCCCCCCCCATTAGGGCTAAGTGAGGCTACACTCCTAGTCAAATGGGTCATGTGGCAAGAGATGGCTCATGAGACTCCCTGTAGAGCCTCCAAAGTAAATCTTTTCTAGGTATTAAATCACCATCTCGTAACTTTTTCACAAACTTTTCCTAAGGTTGGGGAGATGGGAGTACCACACGGACCGTGTGGCTTCACACGACTTGTGAAAGGTGTCCGTTTGGTGGACTTATGCGAAAAATTCTAAAGGTTTGTCCAAGATTGAAATTTCCAAAATATTTTCCGAGTGTCATTTAGTGGGCACTCGATACGGACTTTGGAGGCTACACGGGCTGTTTTCCCTTAAGTCAAGTGATTTTCGATTAATTTTTTCTCCGATTCATTAGTGGTGTTTTTGTAAATTCAATTATTTCTATTGATCTTTTGGGAATTCCTATGCTATTATATAGTCATCTAAAGAGGTAAAACCTAATTAAACATTCAAAATCGTCTCTCATCATTTTGAACTCTCTCAAAATAACTCTTGGAGATTTTAACTTGGGAGCTAAGGAACTCAACTTTTCTTCAAAGTTCTTTGGAGTTTCTTCATCTTAGTGAAGGTATGTGGGCTTGATCCTTGATTACCTCCCAATAAAGGAGACCTAAACTATTTTCAAGTAATTTTATGAATTTCTAGTTTACTTTAAATTGGGGTTTTAAATATTTTGATTCCTAAAATTTTATTAATATATGAATAGTGTTTATTTGATGATTTTAAGGTGATTTAAACCATTTTATGAGGATTTACTTTGGGTTTATGGAATTATGAATATGCATGTCCCTTTTTAAGGCTTATTTATATAAGGGTGATTAGATTATGATTTCAAATGTGGATTTAGTTATGCTTTCACTTCAATTTCATATTATAATATTGATTTTAGATTGAATCTTAGATGTCCATGCTTTCCCCATATCATTCATGGCATATACATTCATAATCATGAGATATTTTAGAAATTATGAAGTGGGTTAAGCCTAATTATGTATTATGATATGTTTTTAATAAGATATTGGTTATGACGAGAATGGATCGCATATATGTCTATGATTGTGGCTCTTGGAGCATTTTGGGTGCTTGCACCATTCCGATTATGTGAATGAGTTATTCCTATTCATAAGTATTATACCTATAAGCTATGTTTTGGCATTTGGGCCTAAGAATCGATTATTGTGAAAGGTGTTTGGCTTTTAATCCACATTTGTGCATTGAAATATTTTGTCAACACTTGCAATCCATTTTAAAATATGTATAGCTTTTGTATACTATAAGTATTCCTGTGGGATAATGACTTAGCACTGATGGGATGAGGGTTCTCTCTCCTTCCTAGAACTATGTTACTATCATAGGTTCCTTTTCGAAATAGGGGTGCCCGTAAGGAAAGTGTCTCCGAAATGGGGGTACCCGGAAGGAGAAGAAACTATTTGATGTGATATGGCGTGCTATATGTGGAAATACTATTCAAAATGGGGGTGCCCGTCAGTAAGGTTGCTTAGTACGAAATGGGAGTGCCCGTAAGGTGAAGTATGATTTACCTTTGGCAAGTAGATCACCTCTTTACCGAAGGGGGGATTTCATCTGGATTCTAAGAAATAACTCTCTTGGTCTTACTCATGTCGGTTAAGGTCACATCTTCAATATATATTAGCATCATTTGCATTTCATGCATCATGAAGTTCATAACATCTTGTTATACTTATTCGTTGCTATACATATTTCTTTCTATATTATGTGCCATTGACATCAAACATAGAAATGTAGGTTATTGGTAAGTTCAAGCACTGCATCTCGCATACTTAGTACATTGAAATGTATTGATGCATACTCTTGCCTACATGATTTCATTATGTATGGACCGAGGACTTTGATCATGCACCATTTGATGCTTAGTTCGGCTTCCAAGTTTATTTGTAGTGGTGAGTACTCTCTTCCAAGGATGATCCACCATCTATGTACCTTTGATACTTTCGTTTCTTTATGTATTGAGGGTGATAGATATATAGATTCCTTTATCTAGAATTATATTATTTATAAATTTATTTTTAGTAACTTAAGTAATTTACTTTTATAATGAATGAGTTAATTTAAATAAGAAAAAAAGGCAAAACGTTCTTTTCAATAAGTTAAATAATAAAGATAAAAATAATAAAAATATTAAAAAAATTACCATTTCATAAATAGAAGAAGGTCAAAGAATAAAACAAAATAAGAAATTTATTAAAGGCAGAAAGTAGAGAGGTATGAGTTCAATAATTACACTGACCCATCTATGTAGAAGTATTGTTGGACACCTTGTAAACCTCCTTATGTTTTATGTTATGTGTTACGAATTAAGTCTATGTTATTGGTTGGTTATCTTTTGACTATCGTTATGTGAGTTGGTTATGTGAGTTATGGCTTGGATATATGTTGTGATGGAAAGATCCTAAGTCCTGAATTGGCCCCCATAGAGTGAGTCCAAGTTTTCCACCTCATAGAACTATGTGTTTATTTTATGTATGCTTCCAAACCGATGATGCGAGTTTTGGTATCTTGAGGCTTGTTCTGGGATTCTTGAGTTTCCATTTGTCATGTCATATTTAGACCCTAGTTTTGGGTTGTGACAATGGTGGTATCATAGCCCTAGGTTTGTAAAATGATCTTGGGAGTCCAACATGCCGCATCAAGTAGAGTCCTATTTATGGGCGTGAAGTGTACCATGATTATAAGTAAAAGGATATGATGATATTCTAGGAATTGTCTCACTTCTTCATCCCTTATGTTGTACTATAAATAATTAGTTTCACTCTTGACCTTGATGGTATCCTTGCTCTATTTCAGAAGATGCCTCGTGTAGACCTGCCAGACTAGCCACAACTAATGAGGGTCAAACACCTTAAAGGCCTATGGATGAGTCTATCTCTAATAGTGAAATTCGTACGGCCTTTGCCATGCTTGCCTAGGTGGTGACTACTTAGACTAAGCAGGCCATCCTGCCTCTACATCCTACTCTGGCTTCTAGAGTGAGGGATTTCACCCGGATGAATCCTCCGGAGTTCTGTGGATCCAAAGTTGATGATGATGCTCAGGAGTTTATTGATGAGCTCACTAAGGTGTTGAATTTCATAGGTGTCACTTCGAAGGAGAAAGCCAAACTGGCTTCCTATTAGTTGAAGTATATAGACCAGGTGTGGTACACTCAGTGGTCTATGGAGAAGTTTTATGGTAATGCTATTAATTGGGTTCAAGTTTGCTTTGCTAGATCATTTCTTCCAACTTGAGCTTGGGGAAGCCAAGATGACCGAGTTTATCAACCTCAAGAAATGTAATATGAGTGTGAGAGATTATGCCCTCAAGTTTACTAAGCTCTCCAAGTATGCTCCAACACTTGTGTTTGATCCTCGTGCACGAATGTACAAGTTCATTTTCGGAATCTTTGACTTGCTTATATAATAATGTCATGCAACTATACTTAATCAGAGCATGGACATATCTAGACTTATGGTGTATGCCGAACAAATTGAAGGGAAGCAACTCTAAGGGAGAAGAGTGCATGATCCTGAGAGGGCCTACTTTGATGGTGGGTTCTCCAGCTCTCAGGGTGAAGGTTGTGGTTGCGTAAGATGATCTCCTAGGGATGTATATATCACATTGTGAGCGTTAAGGATGTGGAGTCCGAATTACCTACTCTTGAGTCTGTTCCGATGGTGAATGAGTTTTCGCCTATGTTTCTCGAAGACTTGACCGATATCCCTTTAGAAAGGGAAGAAGACTTTGGCATAGATCTTCTTTCGAATACTCAACCTATATTTATTGCTTCCTATCTTATGGCACCGACTGAATTGAAGGAAATGAAAGATCAGTTTTGAGGTAAGAAATAAATCGACCCTTAATATCGGAGTCACTACCCTTCCATTCACGAATGGGCTCACCAGGAGGTTGAAACTTGACCTTTCGGGTTCTACAATCTATAGAGGCATATGATGTATGCAACCAATCTATCCCAAGAATCACATCAAAATCATAGATTTCAATTTCCACAAGATCACATGGAAATACCTTATGCAGCACAGAAATAGGACAACTATGATATACCATAAGTACAAAAACAGATTCACCCATGGGAGTATAAATCGAGTAAGGCTCCCTCAAAATTTCTAGACTCAAAAAAAGTTTAATAGCCAACATAGGAGTCACAAAAGACAAGTTTGCACCCGGACCAAGCAAAGCATAAACATCAAAATCAAAGACTTTTAACGTACCAGTCATAACATCCAGAGCCTCCTCAACTTCCTGGCCCTATTGGATTTAGAAAAGGGTTTCATAAGGCCAAGTATATCTCCATAGGGTGCTCCAGTATTATTTGTAAGGAAGAAAGATGGATCTCGTCAGATGTGTATCGATTATAGTCAATTGTATAAGGTGACAATTAAGAATAAGTATTCGTTGCCTAGAACCGATGACCTATTTAACCAACTTCAATGGGCTACTCACTTTTCAAAAATTGATCTCCATTTTGGGTATCATTAGTTAAATGTTAGAGAATCAGATATTCCCAAGATGGCCTTTCAGATAAGATATGGGCACTTTGAGTTTGTGGTGATGTCATTTGGCCGAAGAAATGCTCCGGTCGTGTTTATGAACCTTATAAATCGAGTGTTCAAGTCATTCCTTGATAGTTTCTAGGTTGTCTTCATTAATGATATCCTCATTTATCCCAGAAGTGAGCGGGAGCATATGGATCATTTGAGGTTGGTTTTGCAAACCTTAAGGGAGAAGAAATTGTATGCCAAATTTAGAAAATGCAAATTTGCTTGGGTGAAGTTTCTTTTCTAGGTCATGTGGTCTCCAATAATGGTATAAAGGTAGATTCGAAGAAAACTGAGGCGATAAAGAAATGGCCTAGATCGTTGACTCCTTTAGACATTCAAAGCTTCCTTGGGTTAGTAGTTTATTATAGAAGGTTCATTGAGGGGTTCTCATCCATTGCATCTCCACTGACTAAGTTGACTCAAAAGAATGCTAAGTTTGTGTGGTTGGATGAGTGTGAGAGGAGTTTCTAAACTTTGAAAGATCGACTTACATTAGCTCTGGTTTTGACTCTACCAAATGGTTTGGATGGGTCTCTGATATATTGTGATTCTTTAGAATGGGGTTGGGTTGTATACTTATGCAACATGGTAAAGTTATAGCTTATACATCAAGGCAATTGAAGATACATGAGTGTAATTACCCAACTCATGACCTTGAATTAGCGGCGGTGGTTTCTGCTTTGAAAATTTAGAGGCACTATCTATATGGGGTACATGTTGATGTTTTCAACAATCATAAGAGATTGCAATATGTGTTCACTCAAAGGGACCTTAACTTGAGACAAAGGAAAGGGTTGGAGATGCTAAAGGACTATGACATGAGCATTTTATATCACCCCAGCAAGGCAAATGTAGTAGCCGATGCTCTTAGTATGCTATCTATAGGAAGTGTGGTTCATATTGAGGAGGGGAAGAAGGATTTGGCAAGTGATATCCACTATTTGTCTAGGTTGGGCATTAGAGTAGTCGATTCCATCGATGGTGGTATACATGTTCAAAATGGGACTGAATCCTCGATGGTTGTTGATGTAAAGGCTAAGCAATATCTAGATCCATCATTGGTTGAATTGAAGAAGTTGGTTTCCAAAAAGAATATTGAGGCTTTGTCCCGAGGGGAGATGGTGTACTTCAGTATTAAGACCAGTTATGTATTCTGGATGTGGATACCCTTAAGGAAGTGATCATGAGAGAAGCCCATAATTCTCATTATACTATTCATCTAGGGTCTACCAATATGTATCAGGATTTGAAGGAGGTCTATTGGTGGCATGGTATGAAGAGGGACATTACCAAGGTTGTATTGAAATGTCAAAATTATCAACAAGTGAAGGTGGAGCATCAAAAGCCTAGTGGCTTGGCTCAAGACATTGAGATCCCTACTTAGAAGTAGGAAGATACAAATATGAACTTTGTAGTTAGGTTACCTCAGACTCAAAAACAACTTGACTCTATTTGGGTGATCGTCGAGTGGATGACTAAATTGACTCATTTCTTATCAATTAAGACTACTTTTGGTGCTGAAGACTATGCAAGGTTGTACATCTGAGAGCTAGTAAGGTTGCATGGTGTGCCTAGGTCTATAATATTGGATTGGGGTACCTAATTTACTTTGCACTTTTGGAGGTCATTTCAAAGTGGACTTGGTACTAAGGTCAAATTGAGCAACAACTTTCATCCCCACATCGATGGGCAAGTCAAAAGGATGATTCAGACATTGGAGGACATGTTGAGAGCTTGCGTGTTAGAGTTCAAGGGTAATTGGGATGACCATCTTCCACTGATCGAGTCTTTTTATAATAATAGCTGCCATGCTAGCAATGGTATGGCCCTATTTCAGGCCTTGTAGAGTAGGAGGTGTAGGTCTCTGATGAGGTGGTTTGAGTTGAAGGAGGTGGCTTTGATTGGCATAGACTTGGTAATAGAGGCTATGGAAAAAGTGAAGTTGATTAGGGAGAGGTTGAAGACAGCCAAAAGTCGCCAAAATTCCTGTTCGGATGTTAGGAAGAGGGATCTTGAATTTCAAGTTGGAGATAGGGTGTTTGTGAAAGTCTCGCCTATGAAGGGAGTGATGCATTTTGGCAAAAACGTTGAGTAGGCCCTTATGTAGACCATAATAAAGTTATTGAGCGGATTAGGAATGTGGTGAATAAGGTAGAGTTACCCTCAAATTTGAGTTCTATTCACCCAGTCTTCTATGTGTCCATGTTGAGAAAGATGGTTGGTGATCCTAGAACTATTTTGCCCTTGGAAGGTATTGAGGTTGAAGAGAACTTGTCATATGAGGAGGTGCCAGTAGAGATTTTGGATAGACAAGTGAAACAACTTCGTAACAAGGATGTGGGATCGGTTAAGGTGCTTTAGAGGAACCAACATATGGAGAGTGCAACATGGGAGGTGAAGTTGGACATGATGAAGTGATATCCCCATCTTTTACAATCTACTCAAACCTAAGGTATTAGGTTCTTCCTTATCTTATTGGTCCCAATTCTTTCTTTCTTGAGTCTCATGGCATGACATGCTTACATATGCATTAAAAATAGTTTTATAATGTTTTGAATGATCTTATTTCGTTTTGGTATGATATTTAATGGCTTTGTGATTTTCAAATGATGAACTATGCATGGTATGTTTGAAAGTTTCATGTTCTAACTAGAGCCATTCAATCCTTGTTCTTGCACATGTAAGGATGAATATTCCCAAGAGGGATATGATATAATGACCCGAGTATCGTATAATGTTGTTGGACCATGAGAAGTCTCATTTTGGGCAAAAACTTGGACCAAGTGTGTCTCAAGAGAGACCACAAGGCCAGTGTGAGGTCACATGAGCCGTGTGGCCTCAAGTGAGACCACATTTGGCTAAAAATCTTGCATGTTGGCCTTAAAGTGGTGTTGCAAGGTAAGGCACACCTCACTAGTACCCCACACAATCCGTGTGACACTTCGCAGATCATGTGGAGGAGTCATAGGTTGGCTAAAGCTTGAAAACCCCACCATTAGGGCTAAGTGAGGCCACACGCCCAGTCACATGGGTCGTGTGGCATAAGACGGCTCGTGAGGATCCCCATGGAGCCTTCGGAGTTAAAATTTTCTAAGTAGTAAATCACCATTTCATAATGTTTTCACAAAACTTTCCAAAGATTCGAGAGACGGGAGAACCACATGGATCGTATAGTTTCACACAGCTCATGAAAGTGTCCATTTGGTGGACTCGTGCGATAAAGTCTAAGTGTTGGTTCAATATTGAAATTTCTAGAAACTTTTTAAGTATCATTTCACGGGTACTCCACACGGACCGCGGAGTGTCACACGGGCTGTTTGCCCTCAAGTCAAGTGACTTTCGGTAAATTTTTCCTTCGATTCATTAATGAAGTTTTCGTAAATTTGATTATTTTTATTGGCCTTTTGGGAATTTCTATGCTATTTTATGGTCATCTTAAGACCTAAAACCTATTTTAAACATTCAAACTCATCTCTCATATTTTTGAACTCTCTCAAAACAACTCAAAAGAACTCTTGGAGATTTCAACTTGGGAGCTAAGGAACTTAACTTTTCTTCATAATAATTTGGGATTCCTTCATCTTAGTGAAGGTATGTGGGTTTTATCCTTGATTACCTTTCTATCAAGGAGACCTAAACTATTTTCAAGCAATTTTACAAATTTCTAGTTTACTTTAAATTGAGATTTTTAATATTTTGATTCCCAAAATTTTATTAATGTATGAATAGTGTTTATTTGACGATTTTAAGGTGATTTAAACCATTATATGAGGATTTACTTTGGGTTTCTGGAATTATAAATATGCATGTTCCTTTTTAAGGCTTATTTATGAATGAGTGATTATATGATGATTTCAAATGTGGGTTTAATTATGTTTTCACTTCTGTTTCATATTATAATATTGATTTTAGATTAAATCTTAATTACCCGTGCTTTTCCCACATCATTCATGACATATGCATTCATGAACATGAGATATTTTGGAAATTATGAAGTGAGTTAAGCCCAATTATGTATTATGATTTGATTTTGATAAGATATTGGTTATGACAAGAATTTAATCACATATATGTCTATGATTATAGCTCTTGGAGCATTTTGGGTGCTTGTACCATTTTGATTCTGTTAATGATCTTTTCCTATGCATAAGTATTATAACTATAAGCTATATTTTGGCATTAGGACCTAAGTATAGATTATTGTGAAAGGTATTTGGCTTTTATGCCCCATTTGTGCATTGAAACATTTTGGTAAGACTTGCAATCCTTTTTGAAAGTATGTATAGCTATGTATACTATAAGTATTCTTGTGGGATGATGACTTAGCATCGGTTTTATGAGGGTTCTCTCTCCTTCCTCAAACTATGTGCCCAGCATAGGTTCATTTTCGAATGTGGGTGCCGTAAGGAAAGTGTCTCTGAATTGGGGGTGCCCATAAGGAGAAGAAACTATTGTGATATGATATGGTGTGCTATATATGTGGAAATCCTATCCAAAATAGGGTTGCCCGTAAGGAAGGTTGCTTTATACCAAATGTGCGTTCCCGTAAGGTGAAGTATGGTTTACCTTTGGCAAGTAGACCACCTCTTTACTGATTAGGGCATTTCATCGGGATTCCAAGTAATAGCTCGCTTGGTCTTACTCATGTCGGTTAAGGTCACATCCACACTATATATATGGGCATCATTTGCATTTCATGCACCATGAATTTCATAACATCTTGTTATGCTCATTCCTTGCCATGCATATCTCTTTCTATATTATGTGCCCTTGTCATCTAATATGGAAATGTAGGTTATTGGTAAGTTCATGCATTGCATCTCGCATACTTTGTACATTCAAACATACTAATGCGTACTCTTGCCTACATGATTTTACCATGTAGGGAGCAAGTACTTTGATCATCCACCATTTGATGCTTAGCTTGGCTTTCACGTTTGTTGGTAGTAGTGAGTCCTATCTTCCAAGGACGATCTACCATCTATCTACCTTTGGTACTTTAGTTTCTTTATGTATTGAGGGTGAGCCCGGGTAATGTTTTGGACCCTAGCCCATCTATGTAGAAGGCATTGTTAGATACCTTGTAAACTTCCTCGTTGTCACGAGCCAACCCTAGGGCCTAGACGTGAATGGCGAATGGGGAACCCTAAGGGACCCTAAGTAACCCTCTTAGAACATTATTACAGATCCTTGGTCGCGGAAGCAATAAAACAAGCATCAAGAGAAAATAAAGTAGGATAACTAAGGCTAAGGGAAATCACTTTCGTTTCGTAGAAATCAAGAATAATAGAGCTAAGGCTCTTAGCATAGGTACATAACATGTCCAACAAACACCTTTAATACATAGATAAGAGTGGGGGCCAAGAAAAAGTAACCGGGTTCACCCTCATAGTCAAAATGGATAATAAAGAAAAATATTTCAATATATAGTAAGAGTAACATAGACTAAGATCCCCGAAGAGGAGGACTCAACAACTAGCTTGAGTAGTATCGAACTAGCCAAGTGGAGGAGGAGGAGGATCAACTTGGGTACCGGTTCCTACATGGTGATATCATATAAGCAAGAGCATGTGTTAGTACGTTTGAATGTACTAAGTATGTAGGATACAATGCAACAAGAATTAGGCATCATAGTCAAAATGCAGAACAATAGGCAATAGGCATAATGTAACAATATGGCATATATAACCAATGCATAAGTAAAATATGCTTAAGTAGCTCATGCTTATATAGGATATCATATGTGTAGAAGAGACCAAGCTAGATTTCCAAGGTACAAACCTTCAGTAGGCTAGTGATGATTCCGCCCCATCACTTATGTGGTGAGGTACAAACCCCTGACAAGGTTGGTGATGATGCTGCCCCATCACCTTGGTGGAGAAGTACAAACACTTCACTAGGTTGATGAGTACAAACCCTCTATCTAGGTTAGTGATGATTCCATCCCATAACTAGATGGAGAAGTACAAACCTTTCACCAGGTCGATAAGTACAAACCTCCATATAGGTTAGTGATGATACTACCCCATCACTAGGTGGAGAAGAACAAACCCTTCACTAGGTTGATGAGTACGAACCCCTACCTAGGTTATCTAGGTTCTTAGTCTCCCCGGATCGGGTATGGTCTAATGTAACACTTTATATAAAATTTATCATATACATAAGCTCATTTCATCATCATATAGTCAACCATATCATATCTCATGGTTTGGATCTTCAATAGTCAAATATTTTATCAAACACATGGCTGGTGTGTAATAGGGATACAAGACCATGCAATTTAAAGATTAAATTATATAAGTAAATCCATTGTAAAACTATCAATAAACACCTTGCAACATCCTCAAGTAATACACATGAAAAAACCTTCATCAAATCTTACAATAGATCCAAGATTTATAGCTCAAAAGATAGCGAAACAATCACAAATTCATATAGCTTTAACATATTCATAGACAAATTTATACTAGTAAACCCATTTGTAAAACCAACTTTAAATCATGAAAATTGAGTAAAAAGGAGATTAGGGTACCATGGGTGAAAGAACTTTATGGCTAAAACCTACATACCTTAGCTTGGAGATGAACTTAGTGAAGATTAGAGATGAAGACGGAGATTTGAAGCTCGAAAATTGAAATTGTGATTCAATTGCTCTAAAATCAGGGTTAGATCATTTTCCCCCTAATTTTGATCATATGAACAAGAAAATGAAGTTAGATTTATTATATCAGACATGAATTATGAGAAATATGGAATTTAAAATTTTGGACATTCCGAAGCACATTTTCGGGCACTTTTTATGGTCGTTTCACTTATTTTTTATGCTATGTGCTTTGACTTCAGTCTATGTTATGGGTTGTTTATCTTTTGACTATCGCTATGTGAGTTGGTTATGTGATGTATGGCTTTGCTATATGTTTTGTTGGAAAGATCCTAAGTCCCAAATTGCTCCGTAGAGTGAGTCTTATTGTCCCGCCCCGTAGAACTATGTGTTTATTTTGTGTATGCTTCCAAACCAATGATGCAATTTTTGGTATCTTGAGGCTTGTTTGGGGATACTCTAGTTCCCATTTTCCATGTCACATCTAGGCCCCAGGTCTAGGTCATGACAGGAGCAGATACTAGAGGCCCCTGCTCCGCGCTGCTATAGCTCGAGGCACTAGCATAGCTAGTTGTTTTTGTAGTTACCTCCGAGGTGCAGGCAGTTCTTGCACAACTATTAGTAGCAGTTGGAGCCCTACAGTATGGTGTATCACCATCTCCAACTCCTTTGGTCCAAGCACCAGCAGAGCTTGTTGTTCTAGAGATTTGGACCTAGTCGGAGGCAGAGATACAATTTGAAGACCAATGGATACTTGGGTACTTTTTAAGACTGGACCCATCAAGGTTTTTGGAAATTGCAGGGGAGGATGCATAGGAGTTCCTGATAACCTGCATGGACCTTGTGATTTCTGGAGTCTCGAGGTATTAAATTTATAGTTTATCAACTTGATAGTACCACTAGACAGTAGTGACAAACTTGCCGAGACACCTGGCCAGCAGATGACACACCACTAACTTGGGCTGAGATCACAGAGGCCTTTATGATAGGATTTGTGCCAAGGAGTTTTAGGGACTATCACAGGAATTAGTTAGTGCGACTTGAGCAGGGGAAGATGTCCATGTGCCAGTATGACACCAGGTTCCAAGAGCTCTCTTGGTATACTAAAATTATTTTGCCTTCCAAGGAGGAGTAGATTCATTATTTTGTGTAAGGATTCAGGCCTTAACTTAGGATGGGCACACATGCATTGGCAACTTCCATATGGTCGTTATTAGACATTGTTGATCATGCCCGCTACCTGGAGCAGATTACTCGTGAGGACCAAGGGAGTAGCGATAAGCAGGATAGACATGAGGGAGGGTTTAGTGGCTCCTAAGCAGGGTGTCGAGCACTGAGGGATACGCCTCCAAAGAGAGCACAATAGGTTCAGACCAGCCGTCCATACTAGGCATCATTACAGACTTCTGAGGCTGGCCATCAAGGTTTGAGTACTTCCATTAGGGGTGGTTCTTCATAACCTACCATGCATAAACAGAGGGAGAGCAATTCGATTTCTTTAGGGCCAACTGGATCATCCTTCGCAGGTAGTTAGGGTTCTAGGGTAGCTAGATCGGGGCAATATGACCGTGATCGTAAAGACAGGGCTATTGGAATCACGACCATCATAGGGCCGATCTATACATCTACCAAGCTACGGCCACCAGATAGAACCCATGGGGTCTTCGTCAAACCGTATATCAAAATTTCTAATTCACAATATCTCAGCTTTGCCACCTGCCCATCTTTAATGATTTAAAAGTGGTGCAATCTCCACCATGCCACTTGCCCGTGGGCAAGGGGTGGTACAAATGCAATATGAGATGAATGCATGCAAATGCCATAAAGCAAGGTATATACAACAATATAATATGAATACCGATAAATAACTATTCTAGAATAATGGAAATAGTGTCAGATGTCACAATTAGAAGCACAAGTCATCACCATGTCTCAGAGTACCACACTTTCATCAATACTCGAATATTCAATACTACCGGACTTCACAAGACCTTAAAATGTGGAAATAAATCCCAAAGTACCTCAAATACCACCAATTACTACAAGGTTCTCAAAATACTATCACAAGTCTCATATCAATACCACAATATCCAAAAGTATTTCAAATATCAAGGACACATGTCAATTTGCCATCGAATCCACAATTTACCTCAATTCTAATACAACTATTATTATATTTTCATTAAAATACTATCATCTCAACCCAGTTACTCACGTAACAATCCAAATCTTACAATTATCACATAGACGCATCCAAACTCAAATCCAGTCCTAAAAAGGTTGCCGAACCTACCTCGATGTTAAAATCGCACTCGAACCAAGCATTCTATCAACTCAAACCTCAAAATGAACTCCAGATCAATCAACCACTATCAATAATAGATTATACGCATCAAGAGGTGAATTTTTATACCCATATTAGCATGAATTAGGCTTAGTGGCAAAATGGTTAAAATAGGGCTAAATTCAAAAAATTTTAAATCTAAAAATTGACTAGAAATTGAGTCAATGTGAGAAAATGAGTTCGTGGGTGAAAATCCCGCTAAAGTTGAGTGAGAAATAACAATTAAAATTTTCAATTCAAAGACATACAACAAGAAAAATAGTCAATAGTGAAGGAAAAACTGGTCCCTAGAAGTAAGATTTCGGTCCCTAAAGAGCATTACAGACTAGAAAAACTAGTCGCCAGGCCATCCCTATAGGGTTGGACCCTAATGATTTTAAGGACGAGTTTGTTGTCTTGTCGCTAAAACATATGAGGGACTAGCTTGAAACTGGTCCTTAAAATTCTTTTAGGGCCTATATTCATAGTTTAATTTGAAGATTTTAGGGACTACAGTTCTGGTCTTTAAATAGTTATTGAGACTAAAGCAAATCTGGTCCTTAATAGTTTGACCTCCAAAATTTTAGCAGCCATGTTTTCTCTTTGGATTAAAAGACTAAACTCCTGTCCCTAGAGAAACAGTTGAAAAGTTCCTAAATCACATCTAATTTGCAACTGCAAAATATGATAATCAAAATATGAAAGTTGATATAAATAAAAAATAATAATTATAAATCATGATAGACAGCATTAGTTGTATTGTACTTTAGTTATGTTTCCTAATCACAGTATTTTCTACATGAACTCTTAAGCAAAGTCTACAGCTAATATCCATGAAAGGCATCACAAAAAGTTTCTGATGTTCCTCGCAAAGTAACTGTTGATCTGTTTGTACACAAAAATATCCTTCTCATACACTTCATATTCCATAACCCGTAAAAATATTCAAAAATTTTTGTAGGAAAGACATCAAAGATAATCTAAAAGTTGATCAAAATAACCTAAATCAATGATCAAAATAACCTAAATCAAGTATATGATAAACAACAAACCAATTATCTGTTAGGCTTTAATGAGCTACTTATATCGTTCAAAGATATGTCAATAACAACAAGAAATTTTAAACCTTGAGGATTATTGTCACAGTAACAACCAAGCCAAAATAATGGTCTACCGATAGAGATCAAACAGGATTGCAATCCAAGGGAACTTCTGCTTTATTTGATGGCTGACAAAACTTAGTTTGTTCTGCAACTACTTGAGTCTAGTTTGCCAAGAAAATGCTTCAAGCTCACCTAAGGGAATTCAACACATAATATAAGTTTGAAATAAACAAAAAAAATTTCAAAGTAATACGTCTAAGTTCACTTTATTTGTTCCTAAACTGATCATCTTCATAGTACAGCTTAAGGCACAGATAACAATGCTGCATCCTGATTCACTTATTTGTATTTATATTTTTAATTTGCAAAACAGTTTAGCCAAAAATCAATTAAAGACTTAGGAAGATTAAATAGGATTGTGATATTCCTATTCTATGAAGATGCACAAACACTTATGTCATGTCGTAGCAAACGTTATACTCCTAATTTCTTTGAGAAATTAACTTCTATGTAAATCCAAAGAAACTACGCATCAGTTAATAAAATATTTGATTTCATAGGACATATTTATTCAATTTATGAAATACATTTGTATCAAAAATTTACTTGTGTATTCTCAAGAGAAAAACACATGATTAACTAAGTTATAGCCTAGTTCAATATTTTGATGGGTCACAAAATTCCACGTTACACCAAATGCTGAAGTCAATTTCAAATCAAAAGGTACCCAATATATACAATTATTTTTCTATCAATATGATGATTGGGCCAGCTTCCAATTATATAAAATATTCAATAGGACAAATCTCTACTTTTGCCAATAGGCGCCGATCAGCTTTACCACCAAGGTTCACATTTTGTGGTCTAGTTGAGATTTCAATTGTCCAATGCCTCAAATAGCCAGATAACACTTTGAAAAATGAAGATGTGATTCAAATATAAATTGATTAAACCCAAAAATAGTTGAGAAGAGTATAATATTGCAATAGTTTATTACTAAATGTTGCCATAAGCTCCACAATCCATGATCCTAAGGAGAACATACTTTTCAAAAACTTCAAAAAGATTAGCACACTTATTATTTTGCACATAAAACTAACGCAATGAGTTGAAACACCTTTAAAATTACCTCAAGTATATGACAATATACACAATTTAACTACTTTATTTAAAACTTGGAGAAAAAAATATATTCGTAAAGTATCTGATCACTACGTACCTTTAAATTATAAAATAACATTGAAGCATATACCTTGTCTTGATCTAATTAAAATAAATTTAAATTATAAGAAACTAGAAAAGTAAAAAGGAAAAGAGGTTTTAGTAGTGTTAGCAGTGTTCACTAAAAGAGAATATTACAACAGCTAACATTTTACATGGATTGCAAAAAAGAACATAATAATCATCAAGACGGTATGCTTCGGTTCAGGTGACCGAGAGTAGACTGTACATCACAAAGGTTCAACGCAAGTTGCTAGTTAATTTTATTTGTTGCCTCTAAGCTAGAAAAAATCACCCCGTATGTATCTAGAGTGCTTGTAAATGAACTACACGACTGTCTTACAACTAATACGAAGTATTTTTTTTCGACTGAATACATGAGTTGATTAGAACTACAACATTGCAAGCCATTTTTTGAGTTGATACGGACCTAAGTTGCGCTCCCTATGTACTTGCTTCATTCTTTGATTGGTTGCGCAAGAGAGATTGATGATAAAAGATAGGATGATTGGCATGGGGATTTAACGTGATTCCAGAAATTGTGTATTATGTGAGGATAACAGAATGGAGCTACACACTTGTTCTATGAATGTGGCGTGGATAAATGATGCATGGAGAAGAAAACATAACTGGCTGGGTGTCCAAATGCAACATCACGGAGTACATTATGAGGAATAAACATTGTAGTAAGCTTAGAAAATTAGTAATGGTTGCCATCTATAGGGCCATTATATATCGGATCACCATAAATAGGAATAATAGGATATTTAGCGGGAAGATTGTACAAACCAATTTTTTTAGTACAACAAATACAAAAGAAAATCTGAATATATTATATTACAAATATATGGAAAAAGTTAGAGTGGTAGGAAGTATGCTTTTCTTATAGACTCTGTTAGGAATTTGCTTTTGAAACTGTAGTAACTTATTTTTTACTATCTCTTTTTTAATAAGACTTACTCAAGTAACTATTAGCCATGTTTTCCTATTATTTAGGAGTGATTTAGTAAATCTATTAGTTCTCTTTTTCGATGTCTTATATATGTAGGCTACAATATTAATAAAAGAGGTCCTTCTACTTCAATTCTCCTTCAATCTTTTCTCTATTACAGCTAACCTTAACAACTTCAAAACCTTCAAGTAGGTATCAGCGCCCTATTTCTTAAGGGACCTGTGTGGGCACCAATCAAATTCCATGAACGGAGAAGCAAGTTTTTCTTCAATGGAACCACCAAGTTTCGGTGGAGAAAATTACCGAATCTGGGATGTTAGAATGCAGACATATCTGGAAGCTTTGGATTTCTGGAGGCTGTAGAAGATGAATTTGTGATTGCTACCTTGACAACCTATCCCACAATAGCATAAATTAAAAGTCATAATGAGAGTAAAATCAGAAAATCAAAGGCAAAGGCATGCTTATTTGTTGCAGTTTCGTCCACTGTCTTCACCCGTATCATGTCTCTGAAGTCAGCGAAAGAGGTATGGGATTATCTCAAGACTGAATATGAAAGGGATGAAAGGATTTATGGGATGCAAGCTCTGAATTGGGTGCGTGAATTTGAATCCCAGAGCATTAAGGATAATGAAACCATAAAGGAGTACTCTGATCGACTTCTTAATATAGTAAATCATATGAGACTGTTGGGTTCCACTTTTAATGATTCAAGGATCGTTGAGAAAATCATTGTATCAGTACCTGAGAGATTTAGGACAACCATTACAATCTTAGAAAATACTATGGACTTGTCTAAAATTACACTAGCAGAGCTTTTATGTGCTTTTCAAGCACAAGAGCAACGACATGTTATGAGACAAGAAAGAGCTATTGAAGGAGCCCTACTAGCCAAGCATCAAGACAATAAACGGAATAAGAAGAAGAAGAACAAGAAGTATCAACCAACTGATGGAGAAATGGTAGCACGCAACAACAAAAACGAGACAGGTAGCTTCAAAATAAACTACCCTCCATGTAAGCATTATGGTAAGCTCAGACACGAACCTTTCACGTGCTGGAAAAAGCTTGATGCAAAGTGCAGCATTTGCAATCAGTTTATGGCATGAAGCAATTTTTTGTATGAACAATACCAAGCAGCTAGATGTAGATGCTCATGTTGTTAATGAATAGGAGAAGGATCAACTCTTTGTTGCATCATGTTTTGCAAGCAGTGTTTCAAGTGAGTCGTGGATGATTGATAGCGGGTACACAAATCACATAATGCATGATAAAAATCTTTTCAATGAATTGAGGCCCACTCAAGTTACAAAGCTTAGAATAGGCCATGGTGGTTATATTCCAGCAAAAGGAATGGGAACAATTGCAGTTAAGACACATGCAGGTACTAAAATAATAGTTGATGTTCTTTATGTACCTGACTTAGATCGAAACTTGTTAAATTTTGGTCATTTACAAGAAAAAGGTTTCAAACTTTATTTCGAAGATGAATATTGCTTGATCAAAGATCCCTCGGGGCAAGAGTTGATTAAAGTCAAAATGAGAGAACAAAGTTTCTCATAAGATCCATCTATAAAAGAGCAAATGATGTATTTGGCAAAAGCAAATATTGTTAAGTTATGTCACAAAAGACTCATACATTATCATTATCGAGAGCTTGTCAAGATGAAAAAGATGAAGTTGGTGTAAAGCCTACCTGATTTGGAAGTAAATTCCACAGATTATCCTACCTACCAATTTGGTAAACATCACTGGAAGTCATTCCCTAAATGAACCTCGAGAGCCTCACAAAAGCTACAGCTGCTTCATATGGATGTCGTAGGTCCTCAAATAACTCGATTACTACAAGCTAACATCTATCACGTTTTTTCTATCGATGATTTTACAAGAATGTGTTCAATTTTTTTATTAAAATTTAAATCAAAAGTTGCTGGTGTATTCTTAAAATTCAAGAAATTGGTGGAAAATCAAAGTGGTTGTAAAATTCAAGTGTTGAGGTCTAATAATTGAAAGGAATATTCTCAGCAGATTTTAATTCACTTTGCGAAGAGGTTGGCATAGTGCACTAGCTCACAACGCCATACAAACCATAGTAAACTGGTGTTAGTGAAAGAAGAAATAGATGGATAATAGAGATGGCTAGATGTATGTTGCATGAAAAGGAGGTGCCCAAAATATTTTAGGCAGAGGCAGCAAACACTGCAATTTTTATGCAAAATCGACTTCCAACAAAGGTTTTGGAAGATAAAACACCATTTGAAGCTTCGTACAGGTTTAAATTTTTACTAAGTTTTCTTAAAGTGTTTAGTTATGTGTGTTTTGTTCATGTTCCTCAAGTTAAGCGTGACAAACTTGACAAGAAGGCAATAACAGGCATCTTTGTATGTTACAACAGTGTTTCTAAAGCTCATAAGGTCTATTATCCTCAAACATGAAAAATGACAATTACTAGAGATGTTCATTTTAGTGAGGACAAAGAATGGGACTAGAATAATTTTTAAAAAATAGGAAAGTTCTCACTCGAAGCAAACATCAGTCCTCCTAAAGAGAAAGAAGTTGAACTATGGTAGCAAGAACTAAAAGATGATCATCTAATCAAAGGGAGAATGCTATTGTCAAATATCTATCAGAGATGTAACGTCGCCATCTATGAACCTACTAGACTAGTAGAAGCTCTTCAAGACCCAAAGTGGAAGAAAGTGATGGAGTAGGAGATTTCAATAATTGAGAAAAATAAAACTTGGGTATTATCTGACAAACCTGAAGATAGAAATGTCATTAGTGTGAGATAGGTCTTCCAAACAAAGTTAAATACAGATAGTTCCATTTAAAAATACAAGGCAAGACTTGTAGTTAAAGGGTATACACAGATTTATGGTGATGATTACTCTGACACTTTCTTTCTTGTTCCAAGATTAGATACAATCATATTGTTACTTGCAATAGCAGCACAAATAGAATTGAAGGTGCTCCAACTCGATTTCAAATCAGCCTTCTTAAATGACAAACTGGAGGAAGATATATATGTTGAGCAACTATCAGGATTTTTGAAACACGGTGCTGAGGATAAAGTCTATCTGCTAAAAAGGGCTTTTCATGACCTAAAACAACCACCAAGAGCTTGGTATAGTAGAATAGATGATCATTTGTTAAGATTGGTTTTTGAAAAAGTGTATCTGAATCCACTAAGTACGTTAAACATAAAACAGATAGTGATATCCTTATTGTGTCTCTTTATGTTTATAATCTTCTGGTAACAAGAAATAATATAAGGCCGATTGAGACGTTTAAAAAAGAAATGATGCAAGTTTTTGAAATGACAGATCTTGGTCTTATGGCATATTTTCTTGGAATAGAGATGAAATAGAGCAAAGATGAAGTGTTCATTTGCCAAAAGAAATACATAAAGAAAATTCTAAACAAATTTCAAATGGAGAAATGCAAGTTGATGAGCACGCCAATGAATCCGAAAGAGAAGCTTTATAAAGAATATGGAGCCGAAAAAGGTGATGAAGGTTATTATAGAAGCTTGGTCGGATGCTTAATGTATCTCTCTGCAAGAAGGCCTGATATTCTATCTATTGTAAGTCTCTTATCTCATTTTGTACACTATACAAGTGAAATGCATTTAAGAGCAACAAAAACAATATTCAGATACATTAAAGGTACAATTGACTATAGTGTAAAGTTTGAGAAGTGCCAAATCTTCGAGTTGCTTGGATTCTCGGATAGTGGTTGGGCTGGATCCCAAATGATATGAGAAATACTTCCGGCAGTTGTTTCATTCAGAAATCTTCCCATGGTCATCCAAGAAACAGGAAATGGTTGTTAATAAGACTTAGTCAAGTAGTTGTTAGCCATGTTTTCCTATTATTTAGGAGTGATTTAGTGAATCTGTTAGGTCTCTTTTTCTAGGTCTTATATATGTAGGCTACAACATTAATAAAAGAGGTCCTTCTGCTTCAATTCTCCTTCAATCTCTTCTCTGTTGTAACAAACCTTAAATACCTTCAAAACCTTCTGACTCCATAGGTAATTAGTTATTTTGTATCTCAATGGCACTTGATAATTGATATGTAATTAGTTATTATAGACATCATATATAATTAGTCCTTTTAACTAATTAATTGATATTTTAATTCAAGTTAATTGTTAATTTCACAAGGAGGACATAGTATATTCACTTCTTAAGATAGGGAGTATGCTTAAGTTTCAAAATATTGATCAAACAAGCAAATATATTTTAGAAGAATTTGAAATTTCTGGTACGCCATCACTAGCTTGACATCATCAAAGGAATAGTCGATATTGGAATTTGAAATTTCTGGTACGTCATGAGCAGTCTGATATTGGAGCTTGAAAATTGAAGTGTTGAGTTAAAAATCAATCTATTATTTGTTTATTTTTTTCAATCTTATTTTACACGTTAGATAAATGATCATTCAAAAATTAATGTACTTAACGAGTTGAATGTAACTCAAACCATAATTCAGCCTTTGAGGAAGAAATATTAGCCTCTTGTCACAACCCAAACTAGGGCAAAGACGTGACACAATGAATGGAGAACCTGAAGGAACCCCAAACAAGCCTCTTAGCATACCATACACACATCCTTTGTCGCAGAAGCAAGATAATCAACAAAATAGATATACATAAAATGGGAAATTAGGACTAAGAGACAAAGCTTTAATAGTCATAAAATATTTTGAGGGTCAAGCTCATAGCATAAGTACATCACTTGTTCCATCAACACCTCTAACACAGATTTGAGTGGGGGCGAAGACACTTTCCGGCTCACCCTCATAATATCAAGAGCTCAACATAAAGAAAAGACATTAAGTTGTAGGAGTAGCATAGCTAGTGTCCCTGGACTTGAGGACTCACCAAAGCTTATCTTTCGGAAGGCAATCTAGCCACGTGGAGGATGATCAATAGGTGATCCGGTCCTTACATGGTAACAACATGTAGGCATAAAGTATGCATTAGTACGTGTGAGTGTACTAAGTACAAAGGATGCAATACAACAAGAGACAGGTAGCATAATCAAAATGCATATACATATGCAATGGGCAAGTATAATAGCAATATGGCATACATGATTAATGTTTAAAGTAAAACATGCTTTGCAATTCATTCATCTTACATAAAACATAATATATATATATATATATATATATATATATATATATAAATGTGGAAAAAAACCTCAACCGACATAAATCATGTGAGATAGTCATGGAGTCCCGATGTCTACCCTACACCGGAAGAAAGGAAGAAATCACTTGCTAGGGTGAAACTTCCAGATGCCTAACTAGATTCACTAAGCCTTATGTGCATCGTATACTCGCCTCTAGTTCTTGGACCTGGGTACTCGCCTCAAATCATTCATATTTATGGTACTCACCTCTTAAGGGTATGGGCACTAGCCTCTAATCCCTTCACCCACGGTGGCACGTAGTTTTGGAACTTGGGTACTCACCTCTAGTCCACTCAGTGCTAAGTCTAATCCCACAAAATACTTAAAATAATTATAGCTTTAATAACTTGTAAGAAACATGGAAGATATGACACGAGTAGCTCTTAACATCATTGACCTCTAATGGTGAGCCTAACTTCAAATAGAAGAATGGATCATCATCAACATTACCCTTGCATTAACATCAATATCAAATGCTCACAAAAGGTAAAATATGTGAGAAAAAAGCCTAATCCGGATTTGCAACATCATCAATATTTTGATAAATTAAACACCTTTTTAGAAAGCCCAAATCATAATAAAGTTACTTGATTCAAAAGTCAACCAATAGATCATCAAAATATTAAGAATCTTCAAAAGATATTTTATCAAATATTTGGCGAGTGTGTAATGCTAGTATAAAATCATGCAATTAAAGAGTGAAATCATGCAAGAAAACTTGAAGTAAATCAACCCACCAACAGTTCGTAATACCATAATGCAATATACATCAAAAACCTTCATCAAATCTCAAGCTAGATCATAGATTCATAGATCAAAACATGCTTAAACAGTCACACTTTTATGAAACCACAACTTAGTTCATAGTAAAATTCATAACAAGTAAGACCCATAAGTAAATCAATTTAGAAACATGCAATTTAATTAAAAAGGAAGCTTGGGCACCATGGGTAAAAGAACCCAATGGTTGAAACCGAAATACCTCAACTTTGGAAATTTTTTTGGTCAAGATTGGATAGAGAAATTGAAGCTTGAATGAAATTCTTACATCCGAAATGAGTTTGGGGCACTTAATTTTAAGTAAAATATTTGTCTACGTGTTTGAGAAGATTTTGGAAATTCTTGATCAATGGAGGAACAATATCACATTTTCATTGTTAATGTTCCAGCTATTAAAATTAGATCCGCTTGTCTAGGACTCGATCTTGGTACGAGTCCATAACGATCAATGTCGAAGCGTGAGCCTATTAGTGAAGCAAATTCAATGAAGCAACAATGAAGTTGAAAAATGGCTAAGTATAAGTACTTTTATGAATAGGAAGGCTTAGCCAAAGACCCAAAGGTCTTGGACCAAAACAGGAAAAACTGGCAACAAAATACACAAGTTTGTGTCTGATCCGCGATGCAGACCCAACACATAGGATAAATTTATACAACTCTGTGATAGGTCCGCATTGCAAAGCTATCATGGACAACTATTGGAATTTAAAAATTTGTGAAAATTAACTTTTCCTATGGGTCTCCTAAAATTTAGGTTATACCCAATTTCCACTCACTTTCTCCCCTAAACAAGAATATGAAGTCAGATTTTTGATATCACGCACGAATTATGAGATATATGAAAAATATAATTATGGGCATCCTCAAGGCATATTTTCAATCACTTTTGGGATCGTTTCACCACTAATGCCTCTAAATCAAACTTACATCACTATGTAAAGCTACTAAGGAATTGATACGCGTGTATTAGTGTTGAAGTACTAATATGGAAAACTATTAGGTGTATGATTGCTTATTTGATCTCCCATGTTTTATTCTAGTTGAATTCAGTTCTTTTAGCTGATATTTTGACGTATCATTTGTAGATAAATATAACAGAAGAAAAGTATTATTAGGAGACCTTCTGCTAGCCAACGATCGTTAACTAAGATCGAAAGATTCAACTAAAGAAGTAAAAGCTAGAAAGGAGAAGAAATATTTTTAAAAGGAAAACTTTATAATATAAGAGGACTTTTTGTTTTGGTTTTGTGTGGTTACAAATGACAAAGACCACCCCTATTTATACTTGTCTAGGGATAGTTCTAGATACTCTTACAAGAATAATCTATACTAGAATCTAGACTATTCTATTCTTTTCTACAAATATCCTCTATAAAATATCCTTAAGAAAATTTTAGTACATTTGTCTTTTTCCTTAAAATATCTAGATATTTCTTCAAGATAATTATTTAAGTTTCTATACTAGGACAATCTAGAAAAATCTATCATCTTCTAAAAAATCAACTTTAACATTTTTCACACTTTCCCTCAAAGTAATTTTTTGGAAGCTACCCCGCATTGTCGTGGAAGAACTCAAATGAAACTTTGAGCTACGTCTTGGTGAAATTCTTGATAGCTTCTTCTGGAATCCTATTGTTTCTTCAAATGATGAAGATTATTTATTGACAACTAATTCATGTGTATTATCTCCTTGTTGAGATCTTGGACTCCCCATATTTCTTAGCTCCTCAACACTTGCATTATCTAGAGACACACCTCTAACGATCCAACCACCAATTTTTTTGTGAAGCCTCGATATCATAATAGGATGATCCACCACTAGATTTTGTTTTTGTGTCTTCAACAACTAGTTTATCAACTTTAAGGCATTCAAAAGTTATGTCATCTATTTCTCCACCTGAAATTTGGCCTTAGGCCAACTTCTTCATCTGTTTGATCTTTATCTTCTCCATTTGCTTCCAATATCCAATCTATGCCATCAATTGAATTTGATATGGTTGATGATTGATTAGAATCTTCAACTTTTACTACATTTTCCTTAATGCTTTCTCGGTAAGAGTCACTATCAACATATATAGTTTCAGCCGCTGCTTGTTCAAAATCTTTCTTCGATAGAAGTTGTCATGTCACCGATATGAATAACTTCTGATGTTTCTTGCTTCATATCAATGAAATTGCTATCTTGCTTCTTCACATTATCGATTGCATTATATTCTAAATCCTTGATCCAATCCTTTTTAAAATTGATGGAGGCCATGGCAGCTATTGCTCGAGCCTCAGCTAGCACTTTTCCCAGTCTTCTTCTTCTTCTGTAGTAGCTTTATCAATTTGAGGCACATTGCTCTCCTTAGCTCGCCAATATCATTTTATGTGACCTATTTTTTCACATTAATAATACCTTGGAGGTTTCCTACCATAATACTTCGAAGACTCTTCCTTATTTCCAGGTAAATTTGAACCACCTAGGGATCGATCATGTAGTGTATCTCTTGCCTTTTCCTTAAAGTTCCTCTTGTTGGCTATAGGAAAAACTCTTTTTCCTCAATTAACAAATACACTAGCTAACTGTTTGGCTAGTAACTCTTGTGATGATAATAAATTCTCAAATTCCTCCAAAGATGGTTGTTGAGCCCACCCTTGAATTGACATCACAAATAAAATATATTTCGGCTTCAAACCATGAATGATAATTCTTCTCATTCGTGCTTCATAGATAGCCTCCTCCAGAATCAATAAGGATAACTTAGAAAATATGTTTTTAATCTTCAAAAAGTACTCGGCAATAGAGAGACTATCTTGAGTGGTGTTAGCCAATTCATTCTCCAATATCTCTAGCCGAGCTTCATTCTTCTAGTTGAACAACTGACCAAGGGTCCTCTATATCTCATGAGATTGTTTTACCTTATAATATGATCAAATAAGCCAGAGGATATTGACCTCTTAAGGATGAACTCCGCTTTTGCCTTAATTTGCTTCCACTTCTTGTATTTATTGCTATTCTCTAGTCCGTCATCAGGAGGTCTTGTGTTACTCCCATTAACTACTTCCCACAAATTCTCACCCATAAGGTATGATTCCATACATGTCTTTCATACCTTATAATTGGACTGATTCAACAACTCCATCCCCAGTCCATTAACATGACCGCTAAAATCCATTTAGAGAATCCACTTGAATCAACCACTAACCGATCTTGAAGTAAACCCACAAGCCAATATATGGCTATGGCTCTGATACCATGTAGATAAATATAGCAGAAGCAAAGTATTATCGGGAGACTTCTGCTAGCCTAAGACCGTTAAGTAAGATCAGAAGATTTAACTAAAGAAGTAAAAGCTAGAAAGGAGAAGAAATATTTTGGAAAGGAGAACTTTGTAATATAAGAAGACTCTTTGTTTTGGTTTTGGTTTTGCTTGGTTACAAATGACAAAGACCGCCCCTATTTATACTTGTCTAGGGATGGTTCTAGATAATCTTACAAGAATAATCTAGACAAGAATCTAGACTATTCTAGTATTTTCTACAAATATCCTCTATAAAGTATCCTTGAGAAAATTCTAGTACATTTGTGTTTTTCCTTAAAATATCTAGATATTTTTTTAAGTTAATTATTTAAGTTTCTATACTAGGACAATCTAGAGAAATTTATCATCTTCCAAAAAATCAATTCTAACATTTTTCACATCATTACATTTTTTTAGGTTTCAGTTTTTGAAAAACAAACTTCTAACTTTTAAATGGGCTAGAATTAACTTTCTTTTCACCCTTAACTATAAATATAGTTAAGTTTGTGATAATGATTAATCCCTAAAAGAATTAGGATTATAGCAAGTATATGAAAATTTAGAGAAGCGCAACATAATCACAAAGACAAACAGAATACATTAGTAATTTTTTTGTATCTGTTGTACTATTTTTTCTTCAAGCCTTATACACACCAAATTGCTAAGAATTATTGATCCAAACTAAACTTTCAAGAACATGCAAATTCAGCTAACAACAATGAAAGAGTTGTAGTGAGAGACAATATCTTTCAAAAAAAGAAAGAAAAAATCAACGGTGAACAAGGACTACAGGAAAATAACTAGCAACCAACAGGAAGAACATCACAAAAATGATAAAAATGTCAAATAATTTTATACAATGACAGGTTAGTTCATTGAACCTCATGTTTACAGCTACACCTTTTCTAACTTTCTGGATGCATTGCATAATATCTTTACTAGATGAAAAAGGTTGAATGCTAATTTGCATACGCCCTTTCCCACAAACCAAAAGATTTTTATTCATTGTTCATATTTCTTGAACAGTTGACATAGACTTAAGCCCTTGTCCTCATCCCTTCTCTCTGACATCTGGTATAAGATATCATTCAGCATTCACTTATCATATATAAAGAGCACTATTGGCCAAGGCAAATTAAAAAGATGCATACTTTAGTAGAATAAGCAAAATATTTCACCCATAAGTCCTCGTGTAAATTACTTTATTAGAAGTACATATGATATAACAAAATCTCTCAAAGATTATTTTATTTTTGTTTACACTGAAAAATAAACAATAGACTACCAACAGATCAATTTATTGTTTGTTGACACGACTGAAAAATAAACAATAAACCAACAACAAAAATAGATAGCCTGAGTGTTAATCAACAATTCAAAGATCTCAGTAGAAACAACTTGAATGATTCTAACCCGCCAATAGACATTTGTCTTAACACACATTCTATTGAGCAACCAATTAAAAATACGATTAGATTCTTGTCAATATTTCTCTAAAATCAATGAATGATATCAAGAATTTCAAATTACAAATCACAAATAAAAATCTTTAACAAAAGATAAAAAAATTAAGTAACTCCTATACAGACATCATTATTTCTATCTGACTTCCGTCATTCTTTTATGAGTTCATCTACAAAAGATAGTAAATCATTCATAAATTTATCTGAAACTACATACAGTAAAATTATCCCAACAAATCCTTGACAATTGAGCTTCATACACCCTATATGTTGGAACACTTTTTTTGGTTGTCTATTTGAAGCTACCATCTACCATATTACATATATAGTATCTTAATATTAATAAATAAATTAACCAATTTCATGAAAAAACAATTCCCCCAAAAGACACTTATAAAGTAAAAGAACACATATACCTATATGAAATCATAATAGTGGCTCCAAATAGCAACTACAGTTTAAAATTTTAGATATGTCCATAAAGTACTAAAAATAAAAGAGTTGAACAGAGAGAAAGAAAGAAGAACCAACAAATAAAATTGTAATTTTAATCAAAAAGAAAAAGTTGATGATGAAGAAAAAGAACCTGAGGAATACATACCAGAATACAAAGAACATATAAATTTTTATGACAATACAATTGTTGCTCCAAAATAGTGTCTCTAGTTCAAGAACTCTACATATGCACATAAAATAACTAAAAATAATATAGTTGAATAGAGAGCAACAAAACCGAACAAAGAAGGTAAATTATGATTGTAACAAAAAAGTACTGAATAGGACGAATACTGATCAGTATATAACTTACACTCGTTTCTACATAACTTACACTCGTTTCTTACTCTTTTCTTATGATTTTATGTTGTTAATTTTATAACTTGAGGCTAATTATATTTGAAATGGTGCATATTTTGGGTATATATGGTTTAGGATAGAGATTCATTAAGAAGAACTGAAGTTGAAGCTTAATTGGAGCAAAAAGGAGCTGAAAATGCAAAGAAGTGTACCTTGCATTAATTACACTCCGCAAACCCAGCCTTTAGGCCCACGGACGTGAAGCTATGGCATGCAGAGAAGTACAAAGATGCTAGGCCCAAGAGCAAAGGCGGAATATAGGAAAAGTAACTCTCCGCAATTGTAGAGTGCTGAGTGCGATCGCAAAATATTACAGTATCCAGCGTCGAGATAGTTTCGGCATTTCCCCATTTCAGTCCCAAATCACATAAACACGCACTCCCAATGCTTGTTGAGAATGGAAGACACAGTTCAGTGATTTATTTAACATAGAATTCTCCTTCATACAACTTTGAAGAGAGAAAACACACCTTAGTGTAGATTTTAGTTTAGAATGAGGATTTAGAGCAAGTTTTCTATATATTCTTGAGTGGATTGAAGAGTGTAAACTACACTCGTATATATCTTTCACTCACTCTTTCTTTCCTTGTCCTTGAATGCATAAATTGTAAATTTAACTGAGCTTGGATGTTAATTTGTTTATGGGTCTTGATTACTTCTCTTGCTTTCACGCTTAGTTGATGATTTACTTGCAAAATCATGTGGGTTCTTCTCAAATTACTTTGATTTGATTCAATCGATTTATAGGTTCATGCCTACCTTCATGTTTAACTTAAAATTTGAGGTTGCAAACTTTAATCTAGCTTTGATCATCAATTATTGCTTTAATTATAGTAGTTTAAGTGGGGGGGTTGTATAATAGTCATTGGCTATGTGTTGAGGTCCTCAAACAAGACTCAACAACTATGGTCTTGGGAGTTTTTCTTTGTGGTCCTCAAGCCAGGTGTGTCTTTGAGTGGCTCACGTGAGAGGCCATAATAGGCTCTTCCGAAACACTACATTATCATAATTGTGGTGTCGTTAAATATAACACCCACACTTGGCTAGGAATGCCCCCATAATTGCAATTCTCTCATATCTCAAATTGCGGATATTTAAACATCCCTTCACATAGCTCGGAAAGACCCTATAATGTATTTTTCTTCAATATCTCAAAATCTATGTAGCATTTTGCAAATTCGATTGCAGATTCTTATTCAGAGGGAAATATTGAGTGGTAAAATTAGTATCTACAAGGTATACTTTGTCCGTTCCAAGAAAAATAATTTTTGGTGAAACTTCGCAAAATCAGTAGTTGTCCGCGATGGGTCCGTGACGCCGACCTGACGCGGACCAGTTCAAAAAGTTCCAACAATTGCTCTTTTTCACTCTAGTGCAATTGGATAATAACCCTATACTTATATAAACAAAAATACCTCATCGTTGGAATTTTGAGCCTTACAAACAAACCTAAAACCTCTCAAAATCTTCTCTAATCTTCATCAAATTCTCCACCCATTCTTAAGATTTTGATGAAGCCTTGTTGGAATTCAAGAAAACTAAGTCAAGCTCCAAGTACTCCTTAAGATTCAAGAGTCTCAAAACTCATCCGAATCTAAGAATTTCATTCAAGCTTCAAGCCTCTATTTCAAATCTTCTTCAAGAAACCCTCCAAAGTCAAGGTATGTAGGTTTCAACCATTGGGTTCTTCCACCCATGGTTCCCTAATTTCCTTTTTACTCAATTTGCAGGATTTGAAGTTGATTTTACAAATGGGTTTACTATTTTGAACGTGTTCATGAACTATATTAAAGCTATGTAAAGTTGTGATTATTTTGCTATGTTCTGAGCTATAAATCTTGGATCTAATATAAGATTTGATGAGGGATTTTGATGTATATTGCTTGAGGGTGTTACAAAGTATTGGCTGATGATTTTACAATGGATTTTCTTTCATGATTTCATCTCTAAATTGCATGGTCGTATACCCCTATTACATACCCGCCAAGTGTTTGATAAATGTTCGGATGTGATTTTTTGAGTAGTTGAAGGTCCAAAGCATAAGACATGATATGGTTGATATTATGACAATAAAATGAGATTATATATATGATTATTCCTATATGAAGTATTACACTAGAGCATATGATAAATCCTATATAAAGTGTTGCATTAGACCATAGCCGATCCGGGGGGACAAGAGCCTGGGTAACCATGTTGGGGGTTTACACTCATCAACCATGCGAGGGGTTTATACTTTGTCACCGTGTTGGGAAGTTGTGATTATCATCAACCATTTGAGGGGTTTATACCACACAAGCACCAAGGGGTTTATACCTTGAACATCTAGCTTGGTCTCTTCTTCACATATGATATCCTATATGAGCATGATTTACTTAAGCATGTTTACTTAAGCATTGAACATACATGTCATATTGTATATTATGTTGATTGCTTAATTAATATTATGCATTTTGATAAAGGTTCATACTTATTATTGTATTGCATCCTACATATTTATTACATTCAAACGTACTAATGCATACTCTTGCCTACATGATATCACCATGTAGAGATTGAAGCCCAAGTTGATAATTCCTCTCTTCCATGTAGCTAGTTTAGTGCTATTCAAGCTAGTTGGTGAGTCCTCTACTTCCGGGACCTAGTCTATAATTCTTCTATTTTATATTGAGACATTTATCTTTAGTGTTTATTTTGACTATTAGGGTGATCCCGATTACTTTGCCTTGGCCCCCGCTCTTATCTATGTAGTACAGGTGTTGTTGGACAAGATAAGTATCTATGTTATGAGCCTTGACTTCTTCATCTCTTGACTATGATGTTACATAAGCTTTCCTTTAGTTCCTTGCCCTTGTTTTCCAAACGTTTGAATGATTACTTAAGTATTAATCTCTCTCGTAGTAATAATTCCCCTTTGTTTATATTTCTTGTGTTGTTTTATGTTGCTTCCATTACCAAGGATGTGTAATGATATGCTAAGAGGCTTGTTTGGTGTTTCTTTAGGTTCCCCATTCGCCAGTCACGTCTAGGCCCTAGGCTTGGGTTGTAACAAACTTGGTATCAGAGCACTAGGTTGATAGATTCTCAGAGTCCAACACACCGAGTCGAATAGAGTCTTATTTATGGTTGTGTTGTGGATGACAACTATGAGTAGGAGGCTGTGAGGCGTTCTAGGAAATGTTTCACTTCTTCATGATCCATGTTTTGCTATAAAGTTAGGTCCTGTAGGGCTTATTGCAAACCCCTAAGCACTACATTTTAAGATATATCTCAAGCTACTCCGGACGGTGCTAAAGTGAACGTGGAGATTTGCAATGCTCTATGGAAAATGGCCAAAGCGGCGGCAAAATTGGCAACTCACCTCAATCAACATGTGGGTGCTCCAGGACTTCTAGTGGTGAGAGTAGAGGTAGTAAGTCCAAGAGGGACCGTAATGTGGGTAAGTTCCAAAGTTCGAAGGGGAGAGATAGATATGGTTTGTTGCCTTATGCTAGGTGCCCAAAATGTGGTAGAGGCCATGATGGCCCTTGATTGAGAAGTACTAATGCTTGTTATAGTTTTGGGGAGATGGGTCTTAAGGTTAAGTATTTCCCTTGTAAACTCAATAAGAGTAAAGGAGGTGATGGAGGGATGACTTATCCCAAGTTCGCTACGTGTTAGATGGACCATGATGGCCCGTTTTAAAAGAACATAGGTGTATGCTTTGGGTGTGGAGAGATAGGCCACAGAATTCTAGATTGCCCATATAGTCGACTTTTGGATCGAGGTGGTCATGCTAATGAAGTGGCTCAAGGATGGGATGAGATGCATGAAATGACCCCAAAAGTGCTAGAAAATGTGCCTCAGAAGTGGTCGGAATCGTAATTTCCATATATCTAAAAATTCATTCATTATTTCAAAACTCTGACTATATATTCTTCTTTAAGAGGTCAAATTGAGTAGGAAATGGGTCTAACTCGAATTCTGGAGCAACCGAATCAAAATTCAAAAACCATAAAAATGCAATTTTAGATGTCACGACCTAACCCAGGGGCCTTGAATGGTGCCGATAGGACACCGTGACAACCACTTATACTGAATATTTACTTACGATAGCTAAGGGATTTCACAAAATTTTGACAGAGTTTTCTCTGTTTTTCTGACTAACCCCACCTGCAAACAGCGAACCCAACAGCACCAGATATAGTCATAAGA